>APFE030175557.1:250847-344231 GCA_000404065.3 Pinus taeda
CAGATGCAGATTGGGCAGGAAGCGTGGATGACAGAAAAAGCACTAGTGGTGGTGCATTCTTTATGGGTTCCAGATTAGTATCTTGGTTCAACAAGAAACAAAGTTCAATTGCATTATCTACAATTGAAGCAGAATATGTGGCCGCTGCATCTTGTTGCACATAACTCCTTTGGATGATGCAAACATTGCAAGACATTCAAATCACTTGTATGCCACCTATCTTCATTTTTTGTGCTAATACAAGTGCAATCAGTATTTCAAAGAATGCAGTCATGCATTTGAAGACCAAGCACATACCTGTCAAATATCATTTTCTCTTGGAACAAGTGCTTGAACAAAAGGTCAAATTGGAGTATGTTCCCTCCAAGCAACAAGTTGCTGATATACTCACTAGACCACTGCCCAGGGAGACATTTGAATACCTCAGACAGAAGCTGGGAGTAGTTGATGCATCATCTTGCTGTTGAAACTCGTTTGTTTCAGAGAAAAGTGGTCGTACGTGAGTTTCATGTGGAGCATCCGCGTACATACGCAGGTTTCCGTGGATACAGTCGCTTATATGTTGGTTTGAAGACAAACTATGGGCCAGGCTCAGGATGAAAAGAGTCTGATATGGGTCTGACATAGATCATCTGGTACAGGTTCAGGGGGAGCATATATACTTCTAATAATGCATTGTTGGCATTATCTTAGAAGATCTTGGTTCAAGAACACAGTTGTTTTTGGTTTCAGGTGGAACAGGTGCAGAGGGAGAACATGGTTGATGGTCTGAATGATGATTGATAGATACTGCTGATAGTAGTTGTTGATGACTATCATAGTCTTGTTGTAGATATTTCGTCTCTATGTCATGTATTTCTTTTCTTATCAAGGTCATGTAACGACCTACTTTGTTTTCCCCACTATGCCTGGGATGGATGATGTAATGTTCTTGTTTTATCATGTGTAAACTTTTGGTGTATCCCCACTTGGTTGGGTGGATGAGTCAATATTGGTATATCCCCACTTGGTTGGGAGATGGATGTATGTATGACTCTTTTGTGATAGGAAGGTAATTTATGATGTAGAACATCTTCTTGTAGACCTTGCCTACAGTCAGGGGGAGCATGGACAACACAACAATGCAGAGATTTTAGCATGTACTCAGAGGGAGAATGATTTTGAGTGACTTGGGGTTGCCATCAAGTCCAAAGGGGGAGATAGTTGGCATTATGACATAGGTTTGGCAGTATGACACAGGTGTTGTCCTTGATGGAAACTCACTCAGATGGCAGATCACAGTTCAGGCTCTCAAAATGAAAGAAAAAGAGATATACGTAGGTTCCTCTTAACCAGATTGCGTATACACGCGAGATTGCCGATCAAAAGTAGCGTATGCATATGCACGCACTTTCATGAAAGGAAAAGTGCGTACATGTGGGAAAATTTATTTTTGGTCCATAGTATTTAGTCCTTGGTACTTGGACCTTTGGTTTTGGACCATGGTATCTCATCCAAAGTGTTGAACCCAGGTATTGGGTCCATGGTATTGATTCTCTATGGTTTTGGACTATGGTATTGAGTAAGGCATAAAACTATAAAAGGGGAAGGAGATCATTAGGCAAATGCATTCACTCAAGTATTGAAGAACTAATGAAGAACAAGATCTAGAATACTGGTGATTGGATTGTGGTGCATAGCTAGATCTGAATCAAGGTGGAACCTGAGCGCTAGAAGATGGATAGTTTCTATTGACGGGTCAAGATCTCAAGGCTTGAAGAGAAGTATCTTTGTGTGATTTTGATCTGTTATATTTGGCACATGACTTGATCTATAAAGCTGATAATCTGGGTATATCTGATGTTTGAATAATTGAAAAAGGTAAATTATCTTTTATAGATCTGTACGCAGGTTCGGCACAGCAGAGGCGCATATACACGTTGGTTCAATAACTCAAAACAGTGTATACGTTGGTTTGCCTTAATACATATGCGTATGCACGCAGGTTCTACATATTGAAGTAGCGTACGTCTCATAAATTATGTTTTAGCTACTTCTGTTTATTGCTGCAGTGTTTTGGATTGGTTATTGTTACTGTTTTCTAGTTACAAGATTCAGAGAAGTGATTGATTGATTCAGTTTTGGTTGGTGCTAAGGGGGATTGGTTGATGCAGTTACATTTGATATTTGATTAATGTTATTGATGGATCTAGTCTGAAAATGTATGAAACATGGTCCCTGGAAGAAAAGAGAAGGTTGTAGCCTTCTGTAGGTCAGCGCCTACGTACTAGTACATCAGCTAGTACAAGAGCTAAGGGGGTTGTAGCTCCCTTCAGGAGAAGATGGAGAACGAGAGAAGGTAGTAGCCTTCTGCAGGTAGAAGCCTGCGTACTAGTATAAGACTGCACCAATACAAAAATATTGTAAAGAAGGAAGTTTCTTATCAAAGGAAGATAGAGACGAATTGTAGCAGGTGGTTTTCACCCACATTGGGTTTCCACCTTATATCTTGTGTCCATGTGTGTGATGATCTGTTCTGTTCTACTGCACCTGTTTATTGTTCTTATGGTTAATGAAGTTCTGATGCACTGATTAAAGATCAACATTTAATGAATCATAAGTTTACTGATATACGCTGGTTGCTTTAGACACAATAGCGTATATATGCAGTTTCTCATAACTGAAGTAGTGTATACAAATCTGATTGTGAAATGAAAAATAATTGATTTGATAATACTAATTCACCCCCCCTCTCAGTATTATTTCCAATATATCAGTTATTGTTTCATTGTGGATGAGGTACTATAATAGGTATGCTCCTTCTATATGAATATCTTGAGCTATATCTACCATGCTCCTATATTCTAGAATATATCTTTAACCATGCATTCTATTCTATTTCTACATGCTCCTATACTACTCAAAACTTTGAAAAAAGACTTTAAGTAAAGAGGTTGACTTAGTCATAGTAGAGATTTGGAGGATCTTTGTTCTTCTACTTCTTGTCTTCTTCTTTCACTTATTGAGTTACATGATCTTATTCCATTTTTATTTTTTTGATGTTGTCCTTCTTAAGTTTAGGACAATCCCTTTTGTAGTGTCCATATTCTTGGCATCCAAAGCATTGGACTTTGGACATATCTCTATTGCTTGTTCTTCGTGGAATTTTTTTTCTAAGTTTTACCTTCCTCTTGGCCATGGTAGAAAATGCTTGCTCCTTTGATCCCAAATCATCTTTTGCTTTCAGTCGAGTTTCCTCTAACTTGCATAAAGACCATAGTTCACTTAGTGGGGTAGCTTCCTTCTTGGCATAAATGCTTGATGTGAAGTTGCCCCAATCCTCAGGTAGAACATTGAGTACTACGATTGTCATTTCTTTATCAACATGAATTCCCCTAGCTCTTGAAGTTAATCCCTCATCTCAAATATATTCATGAAGGATCTATTCCTTCCTTTGATATATTCATCTTGTACAAATCATTTCGTAGAGATATCACTTCTCCAACTGTGCTTACTGAGAATAGCTCTATTAGCTTGTCATAGATTTCTATTGATGTTTCAAATTTGGATACATAAGGAATGAGAGAGTCCTTGATAGATTCTATTAGAATCCTTCGAGCTCTTGTCTCATCCTTATTATACTTGGCTAAGGCTTGGGTTTGTTCCTCAGCGGAATAGTGATATTCCCTTTGATGTGATCTAGAAGTTCATTCTCTTTGAGAAGTAAATTAGTCCTCTTTTTCCATGCAAGGAAGTTATTGGTCCCAACCAATTTGTTGCTTTCCTTGCAAAAAGACATTGATGTATATTCAGAAGGGGACATATACTTACTTTTTAGAGTTTGAGATGTAGTAGACTTGCTTTCTTCTTGAAGAATTGATGGATTTCCTTCCTTCGATATTGATGTTCTTCAAGTTGCTTTCTCCAAATGGACTTGCTTGATGATGATATTTGCTTGATGACATGTAGATTGATGTAGGCCCTTCTTTGATTTTATCTTCTTGTAGGTGCCTTTATACAAGGATTTTCTTTTTTCCTTGTAGTTATATTTGATGGATAGTAGATGGTAGAATTTCTTATCCTTGATGTGATTGATACTTCTTGGCTTGATGATTCAACCTTGTAGATGTTCTTGAGATGTTCTTCTTCGATGAGTCACCTTATGAGTGTTCTTGATATGCCCTTTCCTTGATGCATCACCTTAGCTCCGATACCATGTTGAAGAATCTAGGGAATTGATGTAATAGGATTCTTCTAGACCTGATAACAATTTGTGAAGATCTTTTACAATTTATCTTGTTAGCTTAATATTCTTCTCTTCTTATTAATGCATGTGTGTTTACTTCATCAAACTGCTACCAAAAACATAAGAACAAGAGCACAAGATGTTGGATCCCTGCCAGGGAAAAACCTCTCTCTCTTAAAGAGGAAAACCTTTTCCTAATTATCTCTTATTAAAGATTCTTATTTATCAATTCCAAACCCTAGACCCTTGACAAGAATATCCTCCAAGCACAAGTCAAGTCCTTCCTCCTTCCTGCACTTCGTTCCTCGACACTTCATCCTCCTTCTTTTGACACTTCGTTCTTCTTACAACCATTGATAGTCCTTGTTTCACTTGCTCTAGAAGAGACAATTATCCTTGATCTTTAGTGACACCCTTTACTTGTGATGATCCCTTCCTTCCTCTTGACCAACTGAGCTCCTTCTTCAAGGTGTAGTTGCAAACTTGATATGACTGTCTTGCAACCCTAAATTCTCGCACGTGTGGGAGGTTTCCTTGAGTATTTGGTTCCTTTCTTCTTCGATTGAGAGAGTCTCTTCTTCGATCTAGTGGGAGGCCTTATAAGCCTAAGTTTCAAGCCCAAAAAATAAGAAGTATGAGACTATTACGTTTCTACTGTTATGACTATATAGATGCCTCCTTTTCTCGCACGTGTGACTATGTTTTACCCTAGAAACAATACTCCAACCTTTGATGATGACTTCTCCTTCTTTGTTGCACTAGAGGCTCCTTATACTTGTTCTTTTTCACCCTTTTTGTGTTCTTCCTTGCTCGCTGAGTTTAGAGGTGGATTGCTTGTCGTTTGAGCGAGTGGATTGCTTGTCGTTTGGTTTGACTTGAGTTTTCTTGATTTTTTTTCTCCTTTGATGACGATGTTGCATGGAAAGGACTTGTCTTTGTTTGGATGGATATTCTTTGACTCTTATACAAATATGTACATGGTGTAACATGCCCTTAAGGTGTTCACATTTTTTTTGACTCTTTGACTCACCTGTAGCACTTTAACATGTGCTAGACATATTTCAATGAGCAAGAAACTCATTGATAAATATAACAAAAATAATATTTCTTTTCTTGAATAAATACAAATATCAAAAGTACATTTATGAAGACCGAACCTAGTTACACTTCCTTCAACACTCAGGAGGCATAGATAGTGGGGGGAGTTGGACAAAGTATTCGTCATATTTATGTAGCATTGGATAATAGGTAGGCAGATCACCAAGCATCTATTATTGAGATGGACGATAATATTTGTGATCAATTTTTTTTCTATTTTGATTGAACCTGGATCTAATTATACTTATGTTAATCCCGACCTTGTGGATAAGTGTGGTTTGAATAAAGAAGTGCATGCGGAGTCTTAGTTTGTGTAGCTAGCTACAAGTACTAGGAAAAGAGTTCATCATTGGGTAAGACCTTGTGCATTTGATTTGAATGGTATGTCTACATTAACAAATCAGAATGTACTTCTGTTGGCATCATATAGTATGATTATGGGTATGGATTGGTTGTATCTTCACAAGACCAAGGTGGATTGTTATGAAAAGGAAACTGAGTGCTTCGATGACAATGAAGAACAGATAATGTTATAGGGTAAGAAGAAGGCGACATCAGTTAGAATGGTTACAACTATGCAAGCAAAGCGCAGTCACAGGAAAGGGTGTGTATTGTTTGCAGTGCATATTTCCAGTGATAAAGGTAAGGATGTTGAGGATGCGGAAGTATTCAAGAGGTACCTAGTTTTACAATAGTTTCAGGATGTGTTCCCAACAAATATTTCAGAGTTTCTACCCCATAGAAAAATGGAATTTTCCATTCGATTTGGTATTAGGGAAAGCACCAGCATCAAAGGCACCTTACAGGATGAGCACTCCATAGTTAGTAGAACTGAAGTTGCAATTGAAGGAAATACTGGACAAGGGATACATCAGGCCAAGTGTGTCGCCTTGGGGTGTACCAGTGTTGTTTGTAAATAAAAAGTATGGTACCATTAGGTTATGCATTGATTATAGGGAGTTGAACAAGGTGACGATTAAGAAAAATGCCCTTTGCTGAGGATTGATGACTTGTTTGAAAATTTGAAGGGAGTGGCAGTGTTCTCGAAAAATTGATTTGAGATCTGGATATAATCAGGTACGAATCAAAGAAGAGGACATCTACAAGATTGCTTTCCAGACTAGGTATGAGCACTATGAGTTTGTTGTGGTTCTGTTTGGTTTGACTAATGCTCCAACTACTTTAATGTGTTTGATTAATAATGTGTTGTGTCCTTATCTAGATAAGTTTATGATTGTATTCATTGATGATATATTGGTATATTCTAAGAATAAGGAAGATCATGTTGAACATTTGGTAACAATGTTAAAACTGTTGAGAGAACATCGGTTGTATGCCAGGCTTAGTAAATGAAATTTCTTTCAGAAAAAGGTTCATTATTTGGGGCATGTGGTTTCCAAGGAAGGCATGGTAGTGGATCCAGAAAATATCAAAACTATCATGGAATGGACAACTCCTAAAAATGTGGATGAGGTGGGATAATTCATTGGGTTAGCAGGTTATTACATGAAGTTCATCATGAACTTATCACATATTTCCTATCCTATCATCATTACATAGGAAAGGGAAGAAATTTGAATGGACAGAGGAATGTGCAACGAGTTTTGAGTAGTTGAAGCAATTACTTACGAATTCTCCAATTCTAAAGATTGCAGACAAAGATTTTGTGGTATGTACATATTCTTGCAAGAGTACTTGGTAGGGTTTTGATGCATGAAGGATAGACAATATGCTACAAATAAAGGAAACTGAATGAGCATGAGAAAAAATACGCGATGCATGATCTTGATTTGATAGTTATCATCCATACGTTGAAGACGTGGAGACACTAACTCCTTGGCAGGAAGTTCATCTTGATGAGTGATCACAGTGGATTGAGATAGTTATTTGACCAACCTAATCTAAATGCCAGGAAATCTAGGTGTTTGGCTACGATCAGTGCGTTTGACTTCAAGATTAGGTACAATAAGGGAAAAGAGAAAATATTTGTAGATGATCTTAGCATAAGAGTACAGGTAAATCACATAGCAACTATGAGTTCATATGGGACATATTTACAAGATCAGATCTTGTAGCCAGGACAATAGGATAACAGGTACCAACATCTTATGCACATGTTACAACAACATTTATTGGTGAACAAGATGTGGACTATCATCTCACGACATATGGTTTGGTAAGATGTATGGGCATGATCTATGTGTTAGACAATAGCGAGCTCAAGAAGATTATCTTGCTGTAATTTCATGTAAATCCATATTCAGGTCACCAAGATATCAAAAGACTGACAACGGTTAAGAAGTTATACCATTGGCCGAATTTGAAGAAATAGGTGGCAAATGTTGTTGCGAGATGCTTGGATTATCAGCATGTGAAAGCAAAGTGCAGGCATCCAGGTGGTTTACTACAATTGATTATGATTCCAAAATGGAAATGGGAGGCCATTTTCATGGACTTCATTATAGGTTTGTCGAGGACATCTAGACAACATGATTAGATTATGGTCATGGTTGACAGGTTGACCAAGGTAGCTCACTTCATTCCAGTAAAGTCTATGAATTCAGCTAGTGAAGTAGCACAAGTCTTCATCAAAGATATAGTGAGGTTGCATGGTGTTTTGAAGAAGATTGTGTCGAACAGAGATGCCAAGTTCACTTCTAGGTTTTGGAAAGAATTATTTGCAGGTTTGGGGACAAATTTGGCTTTCAGTACAACTTATCATTCACAAACAAATTGAGAGACAGAGAGGGTCAACAAGAGTCTTGAGGATATGTTGAGAATGTATGTTATGCATCAGTAGTGAAAGTGGGAAGAGTATCTTCCATTGGTGGAGTTTGCTTACAATAATGGGTATTAGGAATATTTGAAGATGAGTCTGTTTGAGGCACTTTACAGGTGGAGTTGTAATACACCTATCAATTGGAATGATCTAGTGAATAGGGTGTGGACTAGGCATTTTGGCAGAGATGGAATATGAAATGTAGGTAATCAAGAAGAATCTAAAGGTAGCACGATACAAGCAGAAGAGATATGCATATCAACACAGGGTGTTTAAGGAGTTTCAAGTTGGGGAATAGGTGTACTTACACATCAAGCCCAATAAGAGTTGCTTGAGGATTGGATCATGTGCCAAGTTGGCAACTCGGTATTATGGGCCTTTCAATATTCTCGAGAGGATTGGACCAATAACCTATTGACTTGCACTGCCTCCGAAAATCCATGATGTTTTCCATCTATCATTGCTTAAACAATATGTGAAAGATGTTGATCATGTGATTGAATGGTTTGTATTGCAGGTGGAGTAAAAAGGATAATTATAGCCAGAACCTTAGTGCATTTTGCAACTAAAGATGCTCATGCTCCAGAATCAAGCAATCGAACAAGTTAAAGTGTAGTGGAAGCACTTTGAGCCCGATGAAGCTACATGGGAGATGGTTGATCAGACGTGGGTTATGTATCCTTCTCTATTTTTTGGTTGAGCGGATGTCTTTTGGTATATGTTCTTGATGTAGTAGTTAGGTCATGTCAATATATGCATATGTATGTTGTAAATACCACATCGAGATGTGTTATAAATCTCCAATAAGCAGTACGGTGTTCATGATATGTTTGTTATGTATTCAACAATATGATATTATGTAAATGTCGTATCTAGTTGTGTTATAAAGCTTCATTGGAAACATGTATTTGCGGGTTTATAAGTGTCATTGAACACCAAGGACGGTGTTCCCCCAAGGGGGAGGGTTCTGTAACAACCCCAGTTAAAAATCCATGTAATAAAGTTAATAAAGGAAAAATAAGACCAAGGTCATGGGACACATATTCCAAGTTGAATGTTGGGAAAAAACATAGTGACGAGGATAATTGGTGATTAATAAATGGCTATGGAAATTGGAAAAGTCAAAAAGGCATTAATTTACATTTATTTTTGAAAATAAAGGAAAATAGGTGAAAAGGAAGGTGAAAGGTGACATAATTGCATGTGATGAAAATTGAAGAAAAATGAAGAAAATAGAGGCCTCAATGATAAAAAGGCTTCCGAGGATCAGTTCACAACCTTTTGTTAGTTTTAGCTTGGTTCTCTCTTCTATTCTCTCTCTCTCTCATACTATTACACACTTAGAGTTTTCTTGGAGCACTCTTGGAGGATTTTGGTATACTTTGGATTTGGAGAAAGAAGGCACAGGAAAAGCAGGAAAGCACAAGGGGACAATGGGACCAACAACTGCAATGGGATTACTTTGAAGGTATCAAGTTGCATGTATGATTTCCTTGCTAGTTTTGGCATGCATGTTTTATAAATGTGGTTGTTTGGTTATGATTTGTCATTGGCATTGAGGATTGACTGGATTAACAATTGTTTTTCCTAACCTTGCTATTTCCTAGTTAACCATGGTGTTGTGGGTTTCCCACTTGTTTTTTCTTATTGGTGCTCATGTTCCTTATGGCTTGATCCAGGTGGATATTGATGGCCACCTGCCTTTCCACCTGGACCTCCATCGTTGTTTCTTTTTAGTTTCCTTAATTGTAGCACAACTTACTATTCTTGACAGTTTTCTAGGTCCTAAACTTCTGAAGCTGTTTTGAGGGACTAAGGGAAAACAAAGAGATTGGAAAATTCCCAAATAATTTTACCAATTTATTTTCGGCCTCCTCTTTAAGATCTTCAAAACAAGGTATTATGATAGCCAAATGGAGATCATATGCCAAAGTTACGACCCTAGGAAGTTGATGTACCAATTTACCCAAACGGGGCCCACAATTTTGGTGCTTCATCTTCTAGGGTTAGGTTTTTGGATGTTTAGGTTTTTCCATTGTTTCTCAATAACAAATAAGCCTTTGAGCCTCATTGTAACACAGTTCATAGGTATGTAGCCTCCACATCTCTTCTCAGAGATAAGCTACCATCAATCGAGCTAGTTTATTTCCATTTTGTTTGTGAGCATATTTCAGTATTTTGATATTAATGAAATGAAGTGTTATTTCTGCTGAATTTTTGTATTTATGGTTATATCTATAATTTGTTGCGTTCTTGTTTAAGTTCAAATCATGGCTATGGGTTGAGTTACTAGTTCCTGGAGCCTTGTTTGGACAAATGCTCTAGAAGCCTTAGAACAACTTGGGTTGAGTTATTAGTCCTGGAAGCCTTGGCTAGACAAACGCTTTGGAGCCCTGCGACAACTACGGGTTGAGTTACTAGTCCTGGAGCTAGGTTGGAAAAAATACCCGTGAGCCCTGAACAACTTGGGTAGAGACCAATATGGCGATGGTTAGTGATATCCGATGATGAGGTGGAATCATTGGTTAAGGGTTTAGGTGGTTTGGCCTGTGGAAGCCCTTGTTTGGTTTTGCTTGGTTTATTCCATGAGATCCCTCATTCATGCTTGGAATATGGCACATGGGTGATTGGCTGAATGAAAGATTTGGTTCAACCCAATCAATGGTTGGGTGGTATGTGGAAGTCCTTGACTTGGTTGGATTTGCATATTTTAATAAAAAATATTTTCCTCTTCTATTTCATAAGTATTCATACTTGTTATTATGTGGCTTTGATGGACTTTCTATCATTGTTATTGTTTTGTTTATATGTTGGTTATAAGCATTATTTCATGGAAAATTCTAATTATTGCTCTTAACATGTTTTGATTGGTAAATGAATGATTATTGAATACATGACCTAATAAATGTTTTTGAAACTATCATGAGACACTATTAGACCTTCTTGATGATTCTCAGATAAGTATGAGACCCCTATGTTCATATATGCATTTATGACCTATATATTACATGTTCACAATGTGTTTGACGAAATTTTTGTCATGGTTAGGCTTGGTTAGGTCAAGTTATTGTCTAAGTTTTGTGTTAATGGCTTTGTCCCAGTGTCATTTATTATTCTGGAAAGTTTTGTTAAGTTATGGGTAGAGGTATGGATCCTAGTCCTGAAAAAGTGGCCCAGATTCCAGGGCCGCATGCACAGAACTGGTAATTCTAGACTGAAGTTGCTGGGAGGTAGGGTTAACCATGCGACTGGAGGGTTACATTCATTGGACCTCATTATGAAATAAATTGGGAGTCCATATCACTAAAATAACAAGTTAGCTTAGGGGTTGGGCACTTGGAGTGGTTGTTCAACTCTTGGGGGTCTTGTAGCTCCTGAGGAAGGTCATTAAAGTTTTGGTTTATCGATTCCACTTCCTTAATTGTACCTAGGAGGTTGGGCCATATCATAGTAACTCTTCGTCACATATTTACTCTAGTGGACTAGTGAACTTGGGTAAGTGTGGGAGAAGGTCGTTACATTGAGCATCATGTGGAGATCTTCTAGGATATCTCCCTCATCCTTGCATGTCGCAAGTACCTTTGGATTCAAACCCATGACCTCCATGCAGGTCTCTTGCTACCTGCAGGATGAAGTCAAAGGATTTTTCAAGAAGTGCGTCAACACAACCAAGATTGCATCATTCACTCTTATTGATGTGGAAATCCTCTTCACCTATGGAATTGGCATGAAGGGTGTCCTAAAGTGGATGACGTATGATGAAATCCAGAAGCCAAACCTCCTGGCTACCTCCTTCGACTATCTCTGCAAATTGGCACATTTATGGGGACCACGCCAAGATGAAGAGCTTCTTCAAGAACAAATAGTTATGAAGACATCTCACTTCCTTTAATTACATTGAGAAATAACTCAAGAGGATCAACACTTCCACCATCAATATCACCTACACCATCTAGTACATTGACACATAATTGATTTCCTATGACAAGGAGGTCTATGACACTTCCTCCGGGCGTGTCTGTGTTTTTTCCTATGTCCACATAGATGAGTCCGTTATGGTCCTTGATTTGAGGGATAAGGAGCACTCTAGAATTATATATGAGATCTCTCAGCCCTATACTCCCATAGACATATTGGGGTGGAACATAAAGGACCCCAAATACATGGCTACCATCATCATGGAAAGCCTCAAGGTTATAGTCTTAGATCTCAGATATCCACCCCTACCTATCACAGGGCTCCAAATGCACCAGGCTAATGTTATTTCCATTGCTTTGGAACCCCACAAGCGATGCGACATCTGCACTACTAGAGATGAATCACAAGCCCTCATATGGGATCTCTCTTCCATGATAAAACCTATCGATGGTGGCCTCAATCCTATTATTGCTTAAACTGTTGGGGCCAAGATTGAAGGCCCGCTAGAAATCTCATTAGATGGCAAGCTTATGGTAATTTATAGAATATCCAACGAGAATATCATCCCTTGGATGGCCTTGTCTGTAGGCCATCAAGATTGCTACATCGATTTCTTCTACATCACCTTTCTAAGAACAAAACGAGCATATATCCCTAGCTTGTGCGAGATATTTGAGAAAAAATTCAGTCTATTAGGTACTGGATATGGAAACCATACTCCCTTGGTGTTGAAAGTAGGACATAATTTCTTCAAGTTTTATGTTAGCTGGCACCAATATTGCCAAGGAAGGATTTGATATCGAGGATGTATAATTATATAGTTCCTTGTACGAATGAGGAAAATATGGAGGCTTATATGAATGAGGAAGTTGTGGTATTTGCGTCAGGCGAGAATAAGGTTTCCAAGAGTACACACAAGGATACCAAAGATCTCCAATACTATGCCCTTTTTTAATCGAAAATGGCCCAAAGAGGAGCTCATTCCAATTGCAGAGTCATGGGAGGTGGTGTTGGATTTGGTCACATATACCATGCTTGATCAGGTTTTTGGTGAAAATACGTTTGCCAAGTACGGAGAGGGTCTCATTTCATCACATTCCATAGATAAATACTTGTCAGTTTCATGTAGAAAGATACTCAGGTTTAAGTTCGCTCTTCCATATGCCCACAATACAATTGATAGGACATGTTTGAGTGTGATTGTACTTTATTATATTGATATTGATCGACACTACAAGCTAAGCAATTAGGCTAGTGCCAAGGCAGACTTTGCAAGAACAAAGGTCACTCATGAGTTATATGTGGGGCTTTACTTTTTGACATATGCGACTATTTTGCTACATGGCCTTAATAACTTATATTTTGCTGAAGTGATGGTCATAACTCCATCCATGTACTTTATTAGTGCTATAGAAATATCTTCAAACTTGGCCACTCTGGTTTGTAGTGAGCTTAAATCCACGTCTATAGTTGCCAACAAAGGCTCAAGTAATCTCAAGGCATCTGCTAAGGTATCTGTAGATAAGGAATTGCCATTTCAAAGGAAGATGGCAAGAATCATACTCTTAGGTGTAATTTACTTACTTATGAGGTGTCCTGTGATAATTTACAAATATAAGGCACCAAATAAGTTGTTAGATTTCTATCAGAAAAATTGGCAAGTGAACTATCTCTAGGTCCACTTGTTAGGCCATTTGCTATCACCCTCACAATTGGCGCGCAAGCATTATGGGATATTGCTATCCTCGCACCCTCGTTCATCATGGTTATGAGTTACCCATAAATCCAAGGTTATGGGTCAACCACACAAAACCCTTGACATTGAAGTCCATTTTCTAGGCCGCAAACTATTAGTATTGTAGTTGACCCAAAAGCATTACAAGGTTTCTCTATTCTTGAGTCTTCATCATGGTTTTGGGTCCTCCATAAACCCATGGTTATGGGTCAAACACACAAAAGCCTTGTATTCAACAACAAATGGTTATGGGTCATCCATAAACCCATGGTTAGGGTTCAACCACATAAAACCCTTATTTTCATTAGCTCACATTCATCAAAATCTTCTTAGAGGGAACTTGACGCAATGGGGACCATTGCTTCCTAAGGGGGAAGGAGTGATTAGAATGGAAAATGGCACCCACCCATGGTATTACCCATGGCATTTACTCATGGTATCCACCCATGATATTTACCCATGGTATTGTAACTCAAGAAGGCTACAAATAATGAGCCTCACTTTGTAAAAGCACAGATTGGTCCTCCATAATGTAGTTATAAAAATGGCTTGGTTCTTAATTAATTAAGTCATATTCTACATTTAGTGTCAGTATTTTTAATGTTTTCATGATTAATTTTCTTTGCATATGTATATGCTCCTTCCCTCCTTTGTTAACATTCACGAGTCCTAGTTCTTAGCCCCCAAGATCTTGATCACATAAAGGGAAAAAAAGATAATGAAACTCTACAAGAATTCAAGAGAATATAAGTACAATAATGATATAAATTAAAGATGGCGACGATAAAAGAAAAAAATGTCATTTATGTAGCAACAATTATGATGTGTCCATTAAGATAGTCACAAAGAGATCATGCTGATATAATGCATATGACGCAGGTAACCCCTGCATAACCCAGAATCTTTAATAGTCATGCATATACAGAATGCATCTCCAATAAATGCCCAAATAAGACTCCGAGACTGGCAATTTCAACTCGTAATTAAATCTCGCTCCACACTTTCTAACTCCATTAAAATTCCCATCTGGGCAACTCATAATAACATGAAAACTTCTATTAACCAATACCCAGAATTTAACATATCTTGTTATCTATTTCTTTGTTAGTAAAACTTAAATCAAAATTAAACAAACACAATACCTGCACGATTCTCCATTCATTTTTCACATCCAAGTGAATTTTCATTCTCCAAACATCGCTGTGGATTCTTCTGTCTCTGCAATCTCTGCTTAATTCTGCTTTACCTACCTCTAAGAACTTAATTGTTCTTCTCCATTCTCCCAGCTGTACTTTGATTGCTTGACTGTCAGATTAGAATCTAATCTCCCTTGCCTGCATGCACATCTCTACTCCATAAACACTGTCACAATTTATTTGTGTGCTTATCGCCTGTAATATGTCAGTCACTCATACAACCCATATCGAATTTTATCAATCAAAACATAATTCTATTCTGTTCGAATGCAGAAACAAGAGTTACTTCTTCACATAGGATTTGATATAAATTCAAATTCAATCTTCAACGCTTTTCAAGAAACCTTCATATAGAGTTATTCCAGCTCTGATACCAAAAATGACACAGGGTAACCCCTGCATAACCCAGAATCTTTAATACTCACGCATATACAGAATGCATCTCCAATAAATGCCCAGATAAGACTCCGAGACTGGAAATTTCAACTCGTAATTAAATCTCGCTCCAAACTTTCTAACTCCATTAAAATTCCCATTTGGGAAACTCATAATAACATGAAAACTTCTATTAACCAATACCCATAATTTAACATACCTTGTTATCTCTGCAAATTTATAATTCGCTTTCCACCTTATTCAGATCTAACAAACACTGTCACTATTCAATTTTCACTATGCCAATTACCCAATTTAGGTTATGATTAAAATCGAATGTTCATAATAATTGACCCACGCACTTACCATTCCGTCTCTACACTTTGTGAGTCCATATCTCCATGCCTTGGATCTCACACAATCTATAAGAAGTTCCTTTCGACTTCAATCAACATTAAGTTTCGCTCCAACCTTCTTATACGCAGAATACATATACAGAGACCCTTCAATTGATTGCTGCCACGGCGCCTTCGTTCGATCACACCCAATGTCCTGCATGTGATCTTCCATTGCATAACTCAGATTTCATTATAAGTCGAATAACATTAAACATGACTTACCAACACATCACCTTAATTATGTATATGCCTTTGCGTCGGGACTTGACATTCATTACAATTCTGTTCCAACCTCAACCATCCGATCCAGCTCAAATCAATTCGCAAATCGCAATTCCAATGCATTCTCCAACCGATGCGATGACTTCCTCCTATGATAAATTTCCGATGCGATCAATCGGAAATTGTAATCGCAGACATCGCTTCCCATAAGCGATGAGATGCTTCCCAGACCTGATTCACCATTCAACAAAACTTTATAATCTTATCGCATCTGTCTCCATTCCGATGCGATCAATCGGCGATCGGACATCTCTCGTTGCAGAGATTGGGTTCACTACTGTTGGAGAATTCCACAATACCAATGCGAGATTTCTGGACCCGATCCCATTTCAAACGTGACTTATATCATTTCGCATCTGTTTCTACTATTAGATGTTACGATATGGAACACCTTCCCTCGCCCGAATATATTTATTATTTCAAATCACCAAAAGGTTCCGCGAAGTATTACTTTGCCCAGTTCTCCGTATTTACGGGATTTTCTACTTGCGGACTCAGCTAAGACATGTTTGCATTAATCACATGGATTTTTTACAGTTTTAATAAAACACACCGACAGCCACAACTTCAAGTAATACATAAAGAAACCAATGTCCAAGCTTCACGGGCTCGTTATACAAAGAGGCACACAACATTAAATTCATTCGATTAGGCACAAATCACAATTGCATTTGTAATATTCAGAAAAACGAAACAAAGTTTTGGTCTTTGGCCCAGTTACACAAAAGAAAGATCCCTGTTTTACACAAACACAGTCTTCACACAATTCTGAGCTTTTCGCTCCACCCCAAACCTCACTCTCTCTCACAGCCTCTCTCTCATCTCCCCTACTCAACATTTTTCCTCCTTTTTATTATTAACTCGAATAATTCCCCTAAAATTTCTAACAGCATTCTTCTATTTCTAGAAATATAACAACAATCCTCTATCTCTTAGCTCTCGTGCACACCTATACTAATAACTCTTATCTCTATCCTAAAATAAGACAGTCTCTTATTTATTACAATAACAAACTATTTGAGAAGTCCAACCTTCTTAGTAAAACTAATTTTGACCCATAGTGAGTGAATTTCACCCTGTTTAGCCACAACATGTGAACAAGTCTTCATATTGCTGGCTAATCCCGATGCTCCTTCATCAACATATGCACCCATGAGAAAGTTAAGAATTAATTGTTGGTGTATAGTGACATATGCATTAGAGCATGTGAAATTGTTGAGCATGCATATGACAAGTTTTAGACTAGGTATAGCATATTTTTAATCATGAAGTAAAATTGTTATTATATCATAATAACAAGGGACTAATGATGGATTTTTGTTCCCAAAGAAGATAAATATATTACATGGCTTAAGTATGAAGTTGTTTTCTAATATGAAAACCATTTATTTGAAGAAATATTGGCATGCTAAATGTTGAGTACAGGGATAATTAAGGAAGCCTATAAGCTTTTGCATGAAGCAAAAAGTCAAGTAGAAGCCAAATAATTAATATTTTCTAGGCAAGCATGATTTTGGTATGCTTATGGCGCATTAAAGATAAGGGAATTTAGGTAAGAATTCCCTCAACTAAAGTTCATATATGAGGCAATCTTAAATAACACATGGAATGACAATGATATACCACTTGGTGTGGTAAAGGTAGGTGACCTTGCACATGAATACAAATTGTTAATGCTTAAATGTGTTAATAATTAAATAGGTGTCATGTAGTGTATATTGGTTATGTGTGATAACCAAGTCAAGCCTAGAGTTATGCTCCTGGTAGAGAAATGAATGCTAGGAAAGTTATACATGTGTGAATCCATAAGAGATTGATATGGAAAGGCTATAAAATTACACAAATATCCAATGGTGTCCCTACTAGTAATTGATATTTTGGTCTGCAATTTTTTCACCAACACATAAGAGAACCAAAGGCTTATAGTCCTTGGTGTTGTGTTTGGGATGAAAATAAGGGCATCCAAATAATTGAGCAAGTAGTAAGGAAGTGTGTGGATGATGTGTCTAAGTGATAGATATAACTTTTGATTCACCATGGTGGAACGCATACCTAGAAGATGGTATTTTGAAATCAATGCAAAATTGCATTAAATAGGTATGGATGAGTAATTATAAAGTGTGAAAATGGTAAGCATGCACATAGGCATGCCAATACATTTGTGAATGTGCTTGAAAGCATTGTTGAATGCATATGAGAATCCATGTATATGTCATTTTTTATGCAAATATTCATGTTAATAGCTAACACAATGAATTGGTTAAGCTAACTCATGTGTGTGTGTACATTTTAGGAGCTACTGGAAAATTGCAACAAAGGTGTTGTAGAATAAAGTAGTCATTATCAAAGGACTTCATCGAAACTTTGTTAGGAGGAGAGAATTATGAAAACGAGATGGTTGAAATTAAGGAAAGCCATGAAGAAGGCCACAATGATGACACTAAACACTATGGGTGCCATGGATTACTACATAATAATTACCAATGGATATTCAATAATGAGTTTGTGCTTTCCTTCCCTGGAAACACCTTGAAAAATTATAGATTTCTCGCAGGACTATTGTGAAAAGATACTTGATCCTAGAGGATGAGTATCGTGAGAGAGAGGCAACTCAACAATAATGTGAGCACCTTGACAAACAATGGATTTTCCAAGGGTCTTTCGTGCAGAGAAGGGGATCCCTAAACCTAGAGGGTGAATATGGCATATTCCTAGAGCCATGAGGGTATATTAGAGGTCAAATTATTACCCATAATAACTTTATAAAGCACATAAGAATAAGTATTATTTGATGAATCCAAACTTATATTTTATAATGATTGCATTTTAAAGTTGAACTTATGTGGATAAAATAAATGTTACATAATAACTACTATAGCATGCCTATTTTCTTGATGGTTGAGTCAAGAACAACTAAAGAATAAAGGCATGAAGTGAGAGCCTAAAAGGAAATAGAGTTCAAGGTTGAAGATTTTTTACCTTACATGTACATGTAATGCACTAAAGATAGTGCATAAATAACAAGGAGGGGAAATTAACACCCCCAAGATGACCCCTCATATCCATTGTACATATTTTATTAGGCTAGTGAGATAAGTTATGTTGGGCCTACACACCCATGCGAATATATGTGTTAAGGGCCCACACCCATCATAATAAAACACACCATGGTTGTAGACCACCAAGAAATAATAGTATGAGGGGATAGTATTCCACAAGAGGAAAGGTGAGGAGGTGGAGTTATCACTTGGTTCCTAAGTAATGAGACTAATAAAATATCCCTAAAGTGACCTTATGGAATATAATCCAAAGTCAAAAGGTATGAAATAAGCCATATTTATAAATATATGTTATATATTAAATCCAAAAAGTGAATGGAATGATAACCTATTTGATTTTACAAGTGGTGGGGGTGAGCTCCTCATGTGAGACTTGGAAAAAATACCACATTCATACATAAGCCATATTCTCCATGGTAGTGGAGGATTATTTTATCATTCTTGCCATGATATGACCATCACTCTCCATGGTTCCTTGTTGGATATGCTAAGATTGGTCAAGCTATGAGCTTGGATAACCATTATACATTGTGACTTATGTAAATCATTGTGAATTCCTTGGTGGAATTATGTGGCTTATTCTTTTTGCTCATCTTGCTTAACGTTAGAGCATGGGGGGAAATTGGTTGGGTAAGATAACCTAGTATGAGGTCTGAGGGGTACCTAGAATATTTTTAAGGGCTGTTGGAACCCACTAAGTTTTAGTTCTTTGAAACATTCTAGTTAGCCTAAGCTAGAAGCCCTAGAAGGGTAGTGGCATCGCTTAACGGACCATAGAAGCAAAAAAGGGGGTGCCTTACCTTGGGTTGTGCAAGTTGGGGGATGTGAGACTATAGTTAGGAAGGTTATGGGAGTTGGTATCTGGCTTAACACTTGTTTCATATGAACTGTCTATCCATAGTTGGCTCTATGTGAGGATTTTCCTTTGTGGAGTTATAACTCCAGCTCAAGGATGACCCATTGTTAAGGGATTTTGAATAGTGTGTTCTATGGTTGGGAGGAATGTTTGAGGTATGCCCTTTTTAAATTCTTAATGTCGTGTATTTTATTGTGCATACATGTTATGTATATGCTATTTATGTTTATGTGTTGAGAAGTGTAGAAAGAAATTCTCAATTTGACGATGCCTTGGTCAAATTGAGAAAATTCGAATTTCCACATCAGCAAACAACTTGGATACAATTAACTTGTGTGACATGGCTCTTGTCACTCGGTTGGATCAATAAAGTTGAGTTAGAGGGCTTGGAGTTTAATTAAGCATGTGTGATTGCTAAATTTTAGTAATCTAGTTCAATTATATCCAATTGAGTTCAATTAAACTAGTTCTAATAGTTGGAGGAACTACTGGAAGGTCAGTTGTACAGTGGGACAATAGTCTAACTCAATGGTCATCAAATTAACTGATCAATCAACCTAAAATAACTAGTGTTTGTAAAGAATTCGAGTTCACAATTATGATGGAGATTCTAAGGCAGTGTAACAAGAAATTGTAAACTAGTTCGAGTGTACAGGTGGTGCATGTAGTCAGATGATCAAAACTTAGGAATTGCGCAATCAATTGGAGAAAAATTCCTAAAAAAATAGGGGCTAATTCTCTAGGATTTGCGCAAGGATATAGGGGGCTCAAGCAGAGGCAGAAATTGACTAAGTCTGGGTCAGAGCTTCTCATTGAGGAGAAAAATAGGTTATTCACTTGTAGGTTGAGCTTAGATTGAGCTAGCAATTGTAATACATCTATATTCTTATGATTAATGCAAAGAGGCTTAAGGGGTTTTTCCCAGTTGGGTTTCCCTAGAAAAAATATTGTGCATGTGCGTTATTTCTTATTACATGTCTGAGATTGTTGTTCTAAATTGTGAATTGAATTTTGCACATCAATAGAGTAGAATTGTGTATCTTAATTTCTTGAACAGTTGTAATTATATCACCAAATTTATACATTATGCATTAAATGAGTATGTTAATTATTACATAACATGGTAGTCTACATGAGACATTCGTGACAGACCCAAAATATGGTAAAGGGAAACATATAGAAAGAATTAAATATGGTAATGAGACCAAAGTATGTATAGAGTAGTTGAATGATGTTGACTAGCATAGATCATAATGGGTCTCATTAATAATTTGTGAAATCATGTATACAATAATCCAATAGTCAAGAAATAGTTAGACTTATTTATGCATTTGTCTAGTCTACTTATGTATGAAGTCAACTAGTAGTTGATCCATTTATGTAGTTTGCGGTTTATGGATCTATGGATAAGGTTCGTGGATATTCAACCGTAAGTCAAATTGGTTGAATCATGACAAATTTGACAAATCAATAAATGTGATATTAGAAAAAAGTTAGCACAAGGAAAAAAAATGGGTATCAAAAAAAGTTATCCAAATTTCCATGCACTTTCGACAATGGAAAGAGGGTATTGAGTACATTACATGTTACAAGATCTCGATGATTTTACAAGTATTTAATATCATCATAGACATACCATCATTGACCATAATTATTCCTTAAGCCTTGTTAATTTCGCATGATATATGAGAGAAGCTTCCTAATATCTCAAGAAATTGAAATTGAATGAGATGCCCTAATTTTATCCTTTCCTTTATTAGAGCATTATTGTATGCAAATTCCTTGAGGAGGCATGGTGTCGAATGGATAGGGATACAATTTCAATTTCCACTTATATAGTGTCCTACTAGCTTCTATAGATTCAAGTGGGTAGGTCATTGTGATTCTATGGTCCAATAGAATTTGGATATCTAACTTTTAGCTAGACCAATCTTCATTCAGGTATTACTAAGCAATAATAAATGGTTACATGTGGACATGCATCGATTTTGACTAATGGGAGATGACGGGTCCATAAATTGAAAATTTTTGCCTAGTGAAAACAATATATTTTGCCATCATAAGATCCAATGCTTGCGAACCTCATCATTTTGCTTGGTAAATATCAAAAGATATGATGGATTTCATTTTATAGATTTTCCTATTTATATGATTAATTTAGGGAAGGGTTTATGAAATTATTTGTGATTTTGAGTTATTACTAGGAGTTTCTTACCGAAATGCATGTCATTATTAAATTTTGCGAAAATATTTTATAGTATGTGCCCCTATCTCATACTCAATACGCACATGACCAAATTTAGAGGTGGTTTTAAATGGTTGTTCTGAAAGGTAACATGATCAAAGCTAGAAGTGGTTTGAAATAGTTGCTGTGAGTAGATTTAATGTAAGTATGTAAACAATTTTAAATGTGGGCTCAATTAAAAAATAATAAAAAGTTAAAAATGATATTGAGGATGAGTGTAAACATTTAAATGTTGGCTTATTATTAATAAAAAATAAAAAATAATAAACATTAAAAATAAAATAATAAATAAAAAGTTAAAAATAATATAATGAGAGTAAACATTTAAATGTTGGGTTAGTTAATAATAAAAATTTAAAGTAATAAAAATAATAAAATTCAATTTGTTATATTTTGATTTTGTTATTAACTTGTGAATAGGATTTGTTACAATACCATGGGCCAATACCATCCCTTATCAATACCACATATTCAAAAACCATAACTTGTTTCACAATCAAAATATTTTATAACAATATGCCAAGATTCTTAACCATGGATATTCACCCCATTTTACCATGGATATTATTAACTTCTGAATATGCTTTGTTACAATACCATGGGCCAATACCATGGCTTATCAATACCACATGCCCAAAAAACATAACTTATTTCATAATCAAAATATTTTATAACAGTATAACAAGATTCTTACCATGGATATTCGCCCCCACTTTTCCATTGATATTATGAACCCGTGAATAGGCGTTGTTACAATACCATGGGACAATACGGTGGTTTATCAATACCACATGCCCAAAAATGATAACTTATTTAGCCATCAAAATATTTTATACATATTTTATTCCAATTTAATATTTATAACATTTTTATACATATAATCTTAACTTATGTTCACAATCAAAATATTTTATTTCAATTAAATTATATAAATTTTTTAATTAAATCTAAAGGAAAATGTTATAATTACTTTTGAGATATATCTAAATCTTTTATCCTCGCGACTACTAAAAGAAGAAATTAGATCAAGGTTTTAATAAAATTAAAATGAGAATACTTTTTATATAAATATGTGAAATTTAAATAATATAAATAATAATACTAAGGACCGACATAGATTCATCTTAACTAAGGATCCAAGCAATGGGAGCAAGGAAAGTGACAAACAATAATAAAGGAAAGATAGTACATGATTCTTCTAAGTTTTTCATTAATGTATTTTCTTTGACATGGTTGATCCAAAATATATGTTTAACATTTTACAACCAATTGAGTTTTTTTAATTTAGATATTTTCTTAAACACAATATAATGAGATCAAATTTAAGAGAGAGAGAGGCAGGGGATAGTGATAGAGTTGGAGAGAGAGAGAGAGAGAGAGAGAGAGAACAAAGATATAGAGAGATAGAGGTGGAGAGAGAGTGAGGCAGAGAGGAGAGGAGGGAAGAGAGAGAAGAAGAGAGGAGAGATAGGGAGAGAAGGGGAAGAGAGAGAGAGAGGGAAACACAGAGATGGGGTTTAGAGTGAGAAGGAGAGAGAGGGGGAGAGAGAGAGAGAGGGAGACACATAGATGGAGGTTAGAGTGAGAAGGAGAGAGAGAGAGAGAGAGAGAGAGACCGAGGGGAGACATAGGGAGGTGGGAGAGAAAGGGAGACATAGGACTCAAGAGAGAGAAGATGATAAAGATATGGAGTTGGAGGGGGAGAGAGAGGGAGGAAAGAAGAAATACATAGAGGAAGAAAGGTGGAGAGAGAGAGAGTGACAAGGGAGAGATGGATAGAGAGTGAGGGAGAGATGAGATCAAGAGGGAAGAGAGAGAGAGGAAGAGAAGGAGAAGAGAGGGGAGAGGAAGGAGGAGGGAGAGAGACATAGATATATAAATATGGAGAGAGAGTGTGTATGTTTGGGGGGTGAGATAGAGAGAGGGAATAAGAAAGAGACACATAGATACAAATATGATATTATATGGTATTATATAACCAACCTAGATCCATCTTAACCCTGGATCTATCAAGCAGCGAGAGGGATCAAATATCTTGAGGTGTAAACCTTTCCTCTAGTTTTTCACTCAAAAAAGAGGTTTGCACCTTGATAGATTGGATCCCTTTCAGGGGCTTAGATCCAGGGTTAAGATTGATCTAGGCTAGTTGTAGCAACTTGAAGAGTACATGTCAACTCACCACAACTTGAGATAGAGTATTTAGTCTCATATGGATTAATTTATAGCAAATGCGTTTATATTAATGAGGTTGGGGCTAATTTACTAGTTTACATCTACTCCCATCTAAAGAGTAAATGAATGTGCCTCAACACAATGCTTTTGCAACCAATATTTTATTTCAAGCCTCCAATTCACAAATAGTAATATGGTTTTCATCCACATTAGGTTTCAAGAACAAAATTGTATTATTATTGTTATGAAATTAGTTTTAAAGAGGTTGTGAATACCTTTAGATCATAATCCTCCAAGCTTTAAAGTGTAACTAAATGAGAATTTCCCTATGAATATAGAGTTGCTTTCATTTCTATTTTAAAAGTAAAGATACTATCTTGTTCTCTAAAAGTATAGTGTCCCCTTTGATAGGGGATGATACATACAATTGGCATTGTAATAATCTCTTATTATTTAATATAGATGTTCAGTTCTACTTTCCTATGCATGACTATTACATAATGTGTGTGATCTCTTTTTGTAGTAAGATCATACAACTTGAACCCTTGGAGAGGGGCAGTATAAAGGTAACAAACTATATATGCTTTGGATATGTGTTTTATATGCATGTTGTAGTTTTTTTTAATTATGTCTAGAATATGTTTTTTTTTAGCTATTAATTATTCCTTTATATTTATTTATTTTCCTCTAATTTACTTAGTTGTCGAAATAATAATAATTTATTGTATTAAAGCTTCAAATATATAAGAGATAATCCACTATGAAAGCTACAAGATAAACCCTTAAAGACCAAATATACCAAAGCACTCACCATGAACAAAACCAAGAATATAGAAATAATAAGCACCCTTAAGTTAGGGTAACACCATCAAATACTTCTTATGAAAGGAATCATCCCACAAGCCATGCTTGTTATAGGACAATACAATATAATTTTCCTTGTGTATTATACTTTCTCATGAGTATTCCTAGGGGCCTTTACCAAATACCCCTTATTATTATTTCATTTTAATTTAGTAGTGGACCTATTCCATTATTATGGCCACATTATATTCTTTATCCTATTGGGTACCTCCCTAGGTACCCCATATTATCCTTCCTAAGTACATTACATTCCATCCCCCTTTGGCATGTTTCATCCTTAAAACATAGGAAGAAGACATATAATATGACCTATATAGCAATGTAGTCAATTGTTATCATCCTTGAGCATCCAACCATCCCCATGAAATGTTGACATGATGTTGATCTATGGCCTTTCCACGATCTTGATTATGATTTTCCTTTAGGATCCATGTCTTTGTTGTGCTAATTTCATATATCTATGCTTCAATTTTATTCCTCCATGTGTCTCCATGTTGATTGTCTCTCTGGTTCCAAGTTGATACATAGTAAGTTTTCAAATGCTTGTGCCGTTGACTTGATGATTGTTGTTTCTTTGGGTGGTGATATACAACAACTTGTCTATTGATTCTTCTTTCTTTGACTTTTCAACATGTATTTCCTTAGCTTCATCTTCCATTTTATGCTTTTCCATGGGTCTTTTCTCACGTGCTTCAATAAAATCTTCTTCCAATTAAACCTTGGATTCTTCATCTGATGTGTCATTAAGTATTGTAATTATTCTCTATAATGATTTCTTCATGTGGCCCCTTGGACCCTTCTTGCTTACTAAGAGATATATATTACAATATGTTTTTTTTCATATACTAAAGCTTTAAAACTTATTTTCCACACTAATATTAACTATACCAACTAATCATATGCAGGGATATCCCAATATATTATCCACTTCATCCATATCTATAACATACAAATTTGAAAGAAACATTTGTTTATCCATGACAGTCTTCAAAATCTTTAAAAATTTTCACATTTTCACCCTCAACCTGTGTACTTTGAATATTCTTTGTGAGAACTTGCAATATTTTATCCATGTTAACATTAACGAAATTATGTTTGCAACTTTGTTAATAGAAACAATTACCTTTTCTTGTTGATTACATCCATGAACTTGTGATAAGAATTTGTGACATGAGAAGAAATCCCTTGCGCTCTTCCCATTCCTTCTTCACAACATGAGACTACCTATCTAAAATTACTTCTCATGGTCTTCATCCAAAATTGGATGTATCTCTTCATGTTTAAGTCCATTCCTCCAAATGGACACTTCACCTCTTAAATTCTTAGGGAGCCATATTCTCCAAAACTTCAATTTCTCCATATCTTTGAAGAATTCATCAATACTATGACTACCATATTTTCTTGTGAAATACATCTTTCTTACTATACACCAAAAAGAGAACTAAGGTTTCAGAGATAGTCACTTTTGATGGATCTCCTTTGAGTAGTTAGGATTTGAGGCTAAAATGTGAAATGATCATAATTTTGGTTATACTTCTCTAATTGGTTATTATGGCCCCAAATTGTGAAATGTCACAACTTCTTTGTATTTATCAGTACTAGTTCAACTAAAATGTCTTCTCTGTCTCAAAATGTATCCAATTTTTGAAATTCATGACTACCACTGGAAAAAAAAACCTAAAAAATTATTGATAACTTCACATCCCCATCCTCTTTTTCCTGATAAAAAATCTATATATAATATATATATATATATATATATATATATATATATATATATAATATATATTGCCTTATGCTTAATAAAATGTTTTGAAATCACTTTTAGTAAAACTTAAAAGATATAAGAGAGAATTTGCCATGAAACTTCCAAGATAAACTCTCAAATACCAAAAATACCAAAGCATTCATCATGAACAACACCATCAAATATTCTTAATGAAAGGAATTACTCCACAAGTCATGCTTGGTGACAAGATAATACAATGCACCACTCCTACAGTATAATGATACTCGTGTATGTATACTTTCACATGAGTATTCCTATTATTATCCCCATATTATCCTCCTTAAGTACAATACACTTATGATAACTATCTAGTTATAGCACAAAGGTGGCAGTGTTATAGAATTAAAATGATTGATAGTATCACCCCAAGAAGAGCCACAGACTGGAATCTAAAATCATTGTGATAGGAACTAATTCATTATTTAATTATAGTACAATAAGAACATTATGCATATGACATCATCACATCTTGATGCCCCGAGAAAATGTCTTGTATGTTCGTAGTTTAATAAAGAATATTCTTTCATTTCTTGCATGATATAGATACATTACGTGGATGATTTTAATTGTTATCAAGTGATAATTAGAAAACATGACCTTTAACATGGTCAAGTCTTTGAAAAGGAGTTTGAGATGGTGGCCCTTAGGCTACTTGTTGACCATGTAGAGTAGGTATCATAGGGTACCATGATGGAGGAGTATCCTTCCAACTTTATGGAGATAGTTTAAAATTAGTGATTGATTATATGCATGTAATAGAGGATAGGGTTCTATCGAAGAAATATTTCAAAAGGAGGGAATTGACATTGATGATATTCTTAATCCAACTATTTGAGGGTGTTGCGAATCATGATTCCTGTTAGACCAAAACCCACAGGTGTTAGTCAACGATCACATCATAGATATAAGGATCCATGAAAGGTGGTTAATCCATAAAGTGTGACACACGAGGAGTGTTGGTTTATACAATGTTCAACAAAATCCCCCCAATGCGACTTGGGTGTGTATAAAACTTATGACGTATGCTTTGCTACCACTTTTTGGGAATTACAATTGTTCTTAGACCAAAACCCGCAGGTGTTAGTCAACGATGGCATCGACAGAGATAAATATCCATGAGAGGCGGTTAGCCCATATCACAAAAAAACATGAGGAGCATTAGTTTATCCAATATCCAACAGAGGAATCCCAAAAAGAGGACATTGATCTTCATGAGAATCTTACCCTAATTTCCGAAACTCTCCCAAATAGAGGGAGTTGACGTTGATGAGACTCTTACTCTAATTGTATAAGGATGAACTCAAAAAGAGGGCGTTGACCTTAATTAGATTCCTACCCTTAAGAGGAAGTTTCTCTTGATGAGTCTCTTACTCCAATTATTAGACTCTCAAAAAAAAAATTGATCTTGTTGATGTTAGTTTCAAAAGGTTTTGTGGTGCATGGGTAAAATTCTTATGAATTCATATTAAAGAAGGCATTGTAATTTTTCATGCATGCATCATGAATTTGGAATTTCATAATCAATGGGATTTTACTCATGTTTGGAATTTTTAATATTAATGTGAATTTGGTTTATTTATTTGATAAATATGATCGACTTATCTTAGCCCTATATACAAATTAGTTTATCACTATAGGAATTCCTAAACAACTTGTGTAAAAGGATTTCGACTAGTGAGGTTGGCATGAAGGATGTAAGTGGTTGGCAAGGAGTTGAAGTTTTCCTTGTACAAGGAATTTACACCTTCACAATTCTAAAGAGATTTCATAATACAAAATGGAGTAGTGCTTCGAGGTTATCTATATTTAGGTTCACATATGGAAAGAGTGATGACACAACCCTTAACAAAGAAAAATGTTAAGCCAAAAAGGGAGAGGCTTGGTTTGTTCAAAAACATTATCCTTGTGAAGCCAGGAGGTAACTCCACAAAATTATTGTGTTTGAAATTAAAATGGAACATGGATATATACATGGATAGGGGGATTGTTGGGTTTCATCTCCCAATGTATCTTCGTCTTAAAAGTCTCTTTATTTTTCTATTTGCAATATTTACATGGATTTACCTAATCCCAAAGATTAGGTGTCAACATTCCTCCCCTTAATGTAAAAGGATGTTGGTCAGTCCAAGCATAATTCTAAATCTTTCAAACTTTTCTCTTCCAAGTGCTTTAGTGAAGATGTTTGTAATCTTCTCATTTGTGGAAAAATGGAGTAGGTGGATTTCTTAGCCTCAACATGATGTCAAATCAGATGGTATTTTGTATTGATGTGCTTCGTTTGATCATGGAACTTGGGGTTCTTGGAAAAATTTATTGTAGAAGTGTTGTCAATCAAAAGAGGAGTTCAATGCACTTGTTTCTCTTGCAAATCTTCCAGAATTTTCCCGAGCCACACAATTTCCTTTGTTGCTTCAGTTGTTGCCACATATTCTGCCTCACTTGTGGAATCTGCTGGAACTAATTGCCTTCATGACCTCCATGAGACAACTCCTAATCCAATACTCATAAAATACCCTGAAGTAGATACCCTAGTTTCTTTATCTGCATCAAAATTTGAATCAGAGCGTCCAATCAAGTTGAAGTCGCTCACCGATGTATACTTAAGTCCAAAGTCTTGATTTACCTTCAAGTACTTTAGAACTCTTTTTACAACAAACCAATGACCCTCACAAGGCTTTTGCATAAACCTAGAGAGGGTTCCAACAACAAATGAAATATCTGGTCTTGTAGTAGTAAGGTAGTTGAGACTTCCTACAAGTTGTTTATACTTCATTGCATCCTCAACTTCTTTTCCTTCAGTGGATGTGAGCTTTAAGTTCTGTTCCATTGGATTAATCAAAGGATTACACTTAGCCATGCCAAATTTGTTCAACATATCTCTAATGTACTTCTTCTGAGAGAGGAATATAAACTTCGGATGTTGAGTTACTTCAATACCAAGATAGTAGTGAACATGGCCCAAATCTATCATTTCAAAACCTTTCCTCAATTACTTCTTTATGGATGCAATGTAGCTCTCATTGTTCCCTATCATCAGAACATCATCTACATATGCTACAAGATATACAATTGTTTTTCTAACTTTCTTAACAAATAAAGTTGCATCATCAAGATCATAATGTTTGAAGTTGAGTTTTAGAAGATGCTCAGTTAACTTCTTGTACCAGGCTCACGGTGCTTGGTTGAGGCCATACAAGGATTTTACAAGCTTTCATGTTTTGTGTCCTTGACCCTTCACAACAAATCCTTTTGGTTGGGACATAAAAACATTCTCTTTCATATCTCCATTCAAGAAAGCAATCTTTACATCCATTTGATGGACTTTCCAATTGTTCTGAATTGCCAAGGAAAAGAGTGTCCATATGGTATCCCATTTTGTTGTGGGGGCAAAAATCTTCTCATAGTCGACCCATTCCTTCTATGCAAAGCCTTTTGCCACAAGCTTGCCTTTGTGCTTGTCAAGTGAGCCGTATGCTTTATACTCGTTCTTGAAGACCCACTTGCAACACATTGGTTTGGTTCCCAATGGAGGATCAACCAGCTTCTAGGTGCCATTCTTTATCAAGACATCATATTCTTTTTGCATCACTTATTTCCATTCATCATGAAAAGTAGCTTATTTGAAGGAAGTTGGTTCAAAATCTATAGACAAATTCAGTTCACAATCATAAAAAACATCCATATCAACATGTGAATTAGAATTGTCTACGTCACATCCATTTTTTTTGGTTGAGCTTCTTGTTCCTGTCTTTCCAACCTCATCAGGAAGAACAATTTCAAGTGTCTTTGTCAGCCATTTTGGAGGACCTTTCTGAGATGGCCCAGGCTGGTTAGTTGAATGAGATGGCATTGAATCAAGATTGAGTCAACCAATTATGTCAATCACATCACTCAAAGTGTCATCGGTGGTTGGAGCTTCAAGTGGGGGAGAAGGTGCTTCAAAAGAAGATTCCACAAATTGATCCAATATAGGAATACCCCCTTCAAGACGTGGAATCTCATTATAAAATTCTTGAAAACATGTTGCATGTCTGAATATATCCAAGTGATCAAGTTGTCGCTCAACAACATTGTTAGTCTTGGAAGATTCAAGAAATATCACATCTCTAGATATTATAAAATTATTATTAACTTCATGATAGAGACGGTATGCTTTGGAGGTATTTGAGTACCCCAAGAAGATATACTTGTGACTCCTTTCACCAATTTTGTTTCTCTATTTCTTGGGTATCAAGGCATAACAGGTGTAACCAAAAACCCTGATAAGTATCATCGAAAGAATGTGTCCATACCACATTTCATAGGGAGTCTTGTTTTTTATAGAATTAGATAGAAACCTATTCTTTATATACACAACACATAGAACTGTATTAGCCCAAAACATCAGCTTAATATTCTTGAAAAACATCATGGAATGTACCATATTTAAGATTGTCCAGTTCATTCTTTCATCTACTTTGTTTTGTTGGGGATTATAAGGCACAATTGCTTGATGTTTGACACCATGCCGACAAAGATAGTTTTCAAATTCATTTGAAGTGTATTATTTTCTATTATCAGTGCAAATAGAGCCAATAAGAGATTTTGCATCATTTTCAATCCATGCATGAAACTTCTTAAATGTTTCAAAAACATCAAATTTGTTCTTCAATAAATAAACCCAACAGATTCAGGTGTAGTCATCAATAAATGTCTTCATATATTTATTACCATTTGCAGAAGGAACAAGAATTGGGCTACATAAATCAGAACAAATGAGTTCAAGTTTTCTATGTGCTCTCGAATGACAATCATGAAAAGACCGTTTGTTGTGATTTCCTAGAATACAAGCATCACATTGCTTAATTTTCCTAGGAATTGTAAGCAAACCAGTAACACGATTTTCTTCAACAAACAAAGGTTGTCATAGTTCAAGTGTCCAAATATCGCATGCCATAAAAGACTTGATGGAAATGTACTTTCATCATAGTGAGAACTATATGAAAAGTTTTGTGCACGAGTAGAGGTTCCTTGCAGCATCAGAAGTTTTTCTTTTTCTATCCACATCATGAAAAGTGACTGATTTGATGCTTTTCAGACCTCAACCTTTCCATCAAATCTATGAATGGAGTGCCCTTGCTGGCGAAGGTGGACCAAAGACAACAAGTTTCTCCTCAGCTCCAGGAGATATCGAACATCATGTAGAAGAAATTCTAGAAGACCAAGCAGTCTAAGCCTAATGGTGCTAAGCCCTGATGGCTTGAGTTTTGACTTGTTTGCCAAGTATACTATTCCATCAATATTGTCAGTGAATTATTCAAATAAATATCTCCTGAAAGTCATGTGGAAAGTTGCTTCTGAATCAAGTAACCAATCATCCTACCATGAAGCAAGTGAAGCATTGAATAAGTGTTCAATTACTCCAATGTTTCAATGTGCCACAACATAATGAGCGGACTCAGATGATTTATCTTTCCCTTTGTTAGTTGTTTTACCTTTCCCTTCATTTATTTCCTATTCAATTCTATCCCAAGGTAGCTTACATGTGGAAGCACCATGTCCATCTCTATTGCATCGTATGCAATAAAGATCAGACTTTTCTCCTTGGATCTATCTACCCCCCTAGCCTCTAAAATTACTCCTTCCTCTTCCTCTTCGGCCACCTATTCCTCTAGAAGAATTTTGTGCATGATTCCTCTCCTTTTGTGCAAGGCACATAGGTTCTTTAGTAGAGTGAGGAGTTGTCTTCTTCCCAAAAGCTTTCTCTTTTTCAGCAAACTTCTTCTCAATGGAGTCAAAGGTAATCTCCTTAAGATTTCCACTTGCTTGCAGTGAGTCAAGGTAATGTGAATAGGTGGGATATAGTGAATTGACATAAGCTATGAGAGGGATGTGTATTTCAACACCAATGGCTTTTATTTCATGCATAATGGATCTTACTTTTGATGCTAAGGCAAGAGGGTTGTCATTTTTAAATTCAACATTGAACAACTTAATCATCAATTAAACAATTTCAAGTTCATAGTGTGAGTCATACAATTCCTTTAAATTCTTTAAAGTTTCAAATGCATTTGAAAATGGCGAAATATGATGACTCACCTCTTCATTTACTGAAGTTGCAATCAAGGCATAGGCCTTGCGGTTCTTGTTTTCCCAAATGGAAAGCTCCTTATTTGAAGTGGGTTTTTCAGGTGCATTGTCTCATTCTCCTTCAAAAATTCCTTTCCAAAACTCATTGAAAATAAAGGTGTGCTTTATCTTCCCAAACCACTCATGGTAGTTCTCTTTGCCAATAAGAACTATTCCCACTGCAAATATGAGTGAATGCATTCTATAACAAAAAAATATACTTTCAAAAAATCACGACGTCTCTTGATATCTTCTATTTAATTATATAGATGAAAAAAACTTTAATGTCACACACACACACACACACACACACACACATATATATAACATGCCAGGAACCCTCTAGAAAACCCTCTAGCAGCGAGGTAGCAGAGTCGAGGGACAAGTTTGATATTTAGGCTCTTAGAGCCTGAAACTGTCTTTGTTACGTTAATTTGTAGGTACAATAGGATTCATGGTCATAGACAAGTTGCACAAGAAGTTTGGAGGGAGGTGTAGGTTGTCTCAGCCATAGGCATAGATGAATGGAAACTTCCAGTGGATGGAAGGACAAAAATAAGGTTATTAGGGCCATATATTAACTCTAATGGGTGCAGGTTGTTGGTTGAATCACAATATTGTATCACTCTACAATAATTTTTGTTGATACAGTTCTCAATACATGGGAGAGGAATTCAAATAGCTTATGGAGTGCTATGAACCTTTTGGCTTCGGTGGTACTTGTTTTACTCACTGTTAACTAAGGACTGTAAGGAAGCTACATTCCTATTTACAAAGATGGAGTGGGCAAACAAAACCGATACGTATTGCAACGACTTTGTTTTAGCAGGTCCCTTATTAGGCTTTAGAATATTCTACATCTCTCTCAAAAGTTTCTTGCAAGATTATACACTCTTAGAGATGGATCATTAGAGGAACCAGTGACTAGTGGTTTACTATATTGGTGGTTTACTGACATTGGGGCAGTTTTCTTGGAATTGGCGGTTCATTTCAATTAGTCTATTGAATATTGGCAGTTCATAGAAGATTGGTAGTATTTGGGCTTGGTGGGGACATTTTGAATTCCCCTGTTGCTGCAATTTTTATCCCCATTGGTTGCTTTCCTAAGTGTACCCACATATTACTCTCTCTCTTCTTTCTCTTGACACCTAGACTTCACATAAATGTCTCTTCCCCATAGCCATTGTCCCTCTGATTTGCATTTAACCCGTATTTTCCTCGGGATTGTGGACGTATGTATTCCCCTCCCTTTGTAGCTTTCCTTTCGACATCTGGCAATCCTCTGTCATTTCTGGTGTACTGATTCATTACTCTCCACTTATCCATCGGTCCTTGAACATTGACACATGATCTCCATGCAGCTCCCATCTTCCCCGGACCCCAAGGCCCTTGTTGCCATCACCATTGAAGCTGAGAGTTGGGGAGGTTTAGTACCACCGACTGATATTCCTCAGGTTTTTTATTTTGTTCCTCACTAAGTTTCTGAGTCTGGTTCACGTGTTTTTTCTTCTGGAAAAAATGGAGGCGGTAGGCATTCCAAAGCTCTGAAAGCGAATTCCATCTCGAAACCTTTAGCGCTGCGTCCTGACTCTTTCTGGGACAGTATTGCGAGACTGAAATTACACGCATTGCTCAACCATTGGCAATTCACATACCTCACTAGCGAACAGATCAAGAATTGGATGGCTTCTTTCTGGGTTCCCAATCTTGGATATCGTTTGAGGATTAGTACGCTGAATAACGGTTGGGTTTGCTTTCATTTTCTCAGTCCTGAAGACGTCGACCTCATTCTCACACTACTTTGGGTTAAGGGTCGGGGGTTCTTGTTGTTTAAACATTGGAAGGTTGGATTCAACCCATAAACATCATCCCCTCAACGTAAGATTGTTTGGACCAAACTTCTAGGATTACCCCTTGAACTCTAGAACCGCTCGACAATTACCGATATTGCAAATTCCATTGATAAACTTTACTTCTGGGATGATGGTTGTATTGGCCAGATGGAAAAGAAAGTTGTCTGGGTACTTGTTGAGGTGGAATTTGGTGGAGGTTTATTATCAACCCTAGACTTATCTTGCGATTCCTATACTCTCAATCTCAACATTGATTATTGGGGTATATTGTATTGATGTCTTGCCTGTCATTCGATGGGGCATCTTCTCCATTCTTGTCTGGCACGCAGATCGACAGGAAAAAATCCTTCCTGGAGGCACACTATCAGAAATCCGATCGAGGTTTGGGGTGATCAGGATGTTACTGTACAACCTCTGTTGAATCTAGGTATTTACACATCTTCTTATATTATTTTATCCTCTCTTGGTTACAATTTTGTATCTGTAGCCTCTCCTACATCTCTCCTTTTGAATTCAACTGTTAACTCAGATGGTTCGGATGGTGACATTGTCTTCTTATCCAATCCAGATCTTAATATGGTTCAACATACATCCCCTTTGGTTTCTCCTCTTCCCGGGTCATCTATTCCTCCTGCTCTGAATCTCAAGTTCATTTCTGCTTCACCTGCATCCCTTATTTCCCCAGACCGAGAGTTGGAGGCGTTGTTATTCTCTGACTCTGTCAGTATTGAAACATTGTCCATAAAGAAATCATTTTTCCACCTGAGGGGGCCACTGGATAAAGGTAACCTATCTTCATTTACTTTGGCTAATTCATCTTCTTCAACCCTTGTGGTTACTCCATCACAATCCTGGAAGAAGAAATCTGTTAAATTCAAGAAGCTCTCCTCTTGTCTATACCTAGACACACCTCTAAACGGTTCCGTCCCATTATCTTCACACTCTCGGGTCCTTAGAGTGGACAAGCCCATTTCTCCTACCCCCTGATGATTATTCTATCCTTCAATATTAGGGGACTAGGGGCCGAGCATAAATCTCACTCATTGAAAGGCCTCATTCATAGACTCCAGCAAGATTTGATTCTTATGCAAGAAACCATGATCTCCAGGGAGAGATCATGGGAAATTCTCCTCAGCACTTTCCCTAGGTGGCTTATCAGCGCCACCAGTTCTTTTGGTCTCTCTGGTGGATTAATGGTGGCTTGGAAGCCATTTAGTTTCAATCTTATGGTTTATTGTACTCCTGCAGGTATTTTACTATCTGGTTACCCCCGGGGCTTTGCTTCTCGTATCCGGATAATCAACTGTTATGCTCCCTATTTTGGGAGGCAAAACTTCTAGGACAGGGTTTTGGAATCTAGTATTCTGGATATGCCTTCTATTATTGTGGTTTTGGAATCTAGTATTCTGGATATGCCTTCTATTATTGTGGTTGGCAATCTTAATTTGACAATTGACAGTAACGAAGTTTGGGGTCATAATGTGAAATCTGATTCCTTGGAAACTTATTTCAAAAACCTTTTTCTTGCTCTGTCCCTCCGAGATAGTCTTCCATCTAAGATTGTCCCTACCTGGAGCAATGGATAAATGAAGATTGAATACATCTCTAAATGATTGGATAGATTCATGGTTAAATACCAACTAGCCTCTAGTTTGACAGATCTCCAATCTTCGGTTTATCCTTCATTTACTTCGGACCATCTCCCAATTCTTTTATCGTGGACTAGAGACACAGGCCGCACGAAATATCTTTTTACACTCAACCATACGTGGTTGACACACAAGGACTTCATTGATATCATGCACAAGGTTTGGAATGGATAGTATCCTTCACTCAACCCTATGTATCATTTGAGCAATGAAATTCATTGTCTTAAGAGGGAGGCTCACAAATGGGTCAAAGAGAAAAGAATTGTTTGACTCCCATAAATTGGATTTCATAGAAGCCTCTTTGCGGGCTCTTTTCGATCTGGATGATCCCCTGTTCACCTTCGAAGTGCATAAGATACAGATTTTAGAATTGGAAGCACAGAAAAGAGGTATATACAAGGCACATGAAATGGCTTGGAGACTAAAAAGTCGGGCGATATGGGTTGAAGCTGGTGACTGAAATTCGAAATTTTTTCACAGATTTGCATCTATGAGGTGCAAGGAAAATGGAATCTGGAACATTTGTGGAGAAGGGGGTTTTGTTCTCACCTCTCAATTTGATATTGAACAGGCTGCATGACATCATTTTAGAACTCTTTATTCTGAAAAAAGAACTTGTTTTTAGAGACCAAATGGACTTTATTAATCATATTCCCTTAATGCTTCAAGAGTATGAGAATGACATTCTGGGAAGGCATGTTTCAACTGAGGAATTACATTCTATTCTCCTCGCATGTGCCAAGTAAAAAAGTCCTGGATCAGACGGTTGGGGGGTCGAACTATACATTCAATTTTTTGATCTTATGTCACAGGTTCTTCTGAATGATGTAGAAGAATCTCGGATTAAGGGATGTGTTTCAGGTACTATCAACGCTACTTTCATAGCATTAATCTCCCAAAAAAAGAGTTTAGATTCTTTTCTCAATTTTTGACCCATTTCCCTATGCAATTATGTCTATAAATTGATTTTTAAACTTATTGTTGTCAGACTTAAATCTCTCCTTACAGATCATTTATCACCGGAGCAGTTTGGATTTATAGAGGGGCGTCAGATTCAAGACGTAGACGTAGTGGCTACATCGCAAGAATTTTTACATTCTATTAAGGTCAAGGAGACATAAAGCTTCGGAGTTGTCTAAAGAGGTGGAGGAATTGCCTGGACGGTCAAAAGTGGTCGGAAATTGGGCAAAAAATTTTCAAAAAATCTTGTAGAGACAATATTTGAATTGTGTTTTTAATAGTAGAAATAGATGCATCAACATAAAAAATGTCGAGGACACTTAAAATTTTGAAGTTTAACAACTGTAACTTGGATTTACAAAAATCCTTACCGGATTTTCTCTAAATATGACCAGAATTTCCATAACTTTCCGGGCAATTCCTCCGCCTCGTTAGACTCCTCGTAAAGCTTGCCTAATGAAGATTGGCATTACCAAGGCTTTTGATAGTGTCGACTAGGAATTATTACACTAGTTCTCTATAAAATTGGTCTCAATATCCACAATGCTAATTGGATTTTAGCTTGCGTATCCTTCACCAATTTTGTTGTGATTATTAATGGCCTCCCTACTGGTTTTTTCAAAGCACACCGAGGATTAAAGCAAGGATGTGATTTATCCCCAATTCTATTTATTCTTATTATGGAATCTCTCAGTAGTAAAATCTTGGACTTCGGGGATAGAGGCTTGATCAAGGGCATCACTATGACTAGAGAGATTCATATTACACATTTGATTTTTGTTGATGACCTCATGATTGGTGGTGATTCTTCTATCTCTGAATGGTCGCAATTTCATCATATTTTAAACATTTTCGGATCTGCTTCGGGACTTATCAAGAACTCACACAAATCTGAAGTGATTTCTTCACAAGTGCCTGGGGATGTGATCGAACAAATTTGTAGTCTATTTGGGATTTCTTCACGGGATGTGGACTCTAGCTTTCAATATTTGGGCTTCCAAATTACATTGAATCTATACAAAATCGCTTATTGGAGTTGGATCATAAAAAAAATCGATCTCAAATTAAAAAACTGGACTTTCAGGTGGCTCTCCATTGGGGGTAGGCTCATTTTGATCAAATTTGGTCTTTCGTCTTTATCTGTATATTGGATGCATCTCTATATGCTTCAATTGTAGATCATACATAAAATTGATGCAATTCTAGCTATATTTCTCTAGTCCGATAAAGAGCAATCATGCAAGATTCATTTGGCTAGACTGTCTCTTTTATCTAAAGTTGTTGAACATGGGGGATCCTGGACACCTTATCTTTTAATAGGGCTCTCAGATGCAAAAGTTTGTGGAGAGGATTGACGGGTAGGGGTATATGGTCTCAGATCATTAAAGGTAAATATTTGGGTTATTGGGACTTCAAATTCTGGATTAAAGGTGGTGCTAAAATCCCTCTCTCAATTTCATTTATATGGCGCAATGTGATGAGACATAGGCATTGGCTATTTGCAGGGCTTTGCTGGGAGGTCAGTGATGGTGGTAGGATCGAGGTTGGGCTGGACACTATAGGTGGTTCCCAAGGGGTTCGCATGCTATATGTTCCTCTCTTATAACACTTGCACGACAGAGTTATTTATCTTCTATCTCATATTGTTTCTTTTGGAGCTCACTCTCCATATCTTCAGACTTGGCTTCGGGCAGAGGACATTGATCTATCGGGTCTTCTGACTACCGAATGGTCTCTTTATATTAGACAGCTTGAGGTTGCAGGTATTTTTATTTCAGATATGATTGATAAAATGAGACGGGTTGGACAAGTCCACAAGAACCTGATTGTCACCAAAGACATTTAGAGGTCCACTTCCATCCCAACCAATCCTTTTGTGGAGTTATCCTAGTTCCACAAATCCTGGAAATGGAACTTCCCATTGAAGCTTAAATATTTCGGATGGCTGGTCTTGAATGACAATGTTCTCGCTTGGAAGAATTTAGTTCACAGAGGTTTCATTGGTCCTAGTATCTTCATGTTGTGCAAGCAAAAATTGGAAGATGTTGAACAACTCTTCATGAACTAACTGGTTTCCACAAAAAATTGGTTTTCGGTCCTCAGTGTATTCCAAATTATGGAGGATTGGAAGCATATTACACTATTGACATGTTTTAAGCATTGGTTTCAGAAAAAACAAGTTTTTGGTACCCTTCCTTTTTTCATCATTTGGGGCATATGGCGCTGCAGGAACCTTATCATTTTTTAAGATAAGCAATCTGATATTAGATACACTGTTATGGGGGTTGTTTCTCATTTTTTTGAGATAGGACCCATGAAACAAATTAAAAAATCTAGACAGGTCATATTGCAGGACATCTAGAATGAATATCTGGTGGGATCCTTCGATGGAGCATGTAAATCTGCACTGTGTGGATGTGGTGTTCTCATTGCTATTGAACTTGATAAGTTTGATCACTTTTGGTGGGAAGGTGGTTATGGTTCCAACAACAGAGTGGAAATCATTGCACTATGGGGGCTGCTATTCACTGCTAGTTGGCTCAACATTTCCAATCTGCATATTTTCGGGGACTCTAAAGGATGCATTGATTGGATAAAGGGATTGTCATGTTTCCAGCCTCATCTTCTGACATATTGGATGAAGCGCATTCGTATCCTGATTAATGCATTTCAGCGCATTGATTTCAACCATATATATAGGGAGCAAAACCTCATCGTTGACTTACTCTCCAAAAGAGGCATTTTAGCTCCTCCTAGAGTCATTGATGTATATAACCGAGACTCTAGATTTGATTTTGGCACTATTATGATCTCTTATATAGGACTAGCATATGTCACTTGCTTTTTTTTCCTTGCTTTTTTGTATCTAAGGACTTCTAAACAGTGGATGATAGTACAACAATCAACTTATGTTTTTACTTTCTGTTTAAGTTTTTTGTTGTTAAGTTTGATACTATATCGTTACATAGAATCATGTAATTATGCTTTCTTTACTAATATTAAAAAAAAAAAATCAACTCAAAAAATATATATAACATTTAAACTCTCAATATATTAATGCATCACTCCTTTCCACCCTTAACATAATAGGTGGCATATCTTATTCAATTCAACCCACTTCATATATAATATTATATGCCCATAATATATTATATACGATGGCCCTTTTAAAAATGAAGTCAATGTACTTCAATATTACACTTTTTGGATTTTCCGTGCCCGAATCACACAAAAAAAATTGAAGTGAGATTTTAGAGAAATTAAACCATAAAAACTCACCAAAAAACTTTCAAAAAATCACACTAAAAACAACTTGATATTACACCATGGCATAGCCCTTAACTCCTCCATTAAAAAAGCTCAACTTATAACGCATTTATCACTTTATGTCATGTTGCTTTATATGAATCAAACATATGTCATATTTAAAAACTTCAATGCACCAAATGAAATGCATACTAGCTTATCGACTCCAAGGGATTATCGCATACCGTTCACTGCAGCAATTACCAGCTAGCTCCAAGCACAAGGACTATCGATGGTCACTGTTAGCATATCGCACGAACACGAAGTATATGCTTATGCTACGCTCCCTTTAATCGCACGGCTTCCACAGTTCAATACCATACACAGGGCTTAGGAGTTCAATGCGGCGTTCAATGCATTACAAGAGTGAATTAGCGAATACCAATTACATCCTCCGGCGCAGCCTACAAACCACCGCACTAAAGGCAAACTTGACTCTAGCGTTCCATCAACGTACCAAGGAAAGAAAGGCACGGGAAATTTCCTTGAAGGCAACGGGTCAGGCAATAAGTAAAATTGTTGATGTCGCTGAGATCTAAAAACGGCGGGTTTCTATGGAAACAAGCACAAATATCAAAAAATCGAGAAGTCGAGGCCTGAGTCGGCCATCCAAGAGAATGAGATTTGTATCACCACCCAGGGGCTCATAAGGAATTACATCAGCTATGCCGCCAATCTTTTACATGAAAGAGAGGCACCAACAGCGCCAGGAGTTTCCACCCCAATAGAGTATCAGTAGAAAAAATAGAATGCAGAGGGACAGGGAAATGGCAGGAAAAGCATATTTGTAGGAGTAGGAGGAAGCTAAAAAGGGGCCGGGTCTGATACCAAGTCAGTCAGACCAGAAGGTCACTCCACGAAGAATTATGTTTTGTATTAATATGGAACATGAAATTCCACAAAATTGAATTATGTTTTATATTAATATAAAACATGGAGTTACTGGGTCTTTATAGTTTCTAATTTTTTTAATATTTTTACAATATGTTATATAAATTATCTACTCAAAATTTGGCGTCAACAATTTCATAAAATGGAGTCTTAGCTTTTACGGGTGATTGTTTGGTTATTATTCTTACTCTAATAAAAAGGGTGCACTTTATTGGAACCAATAACAACACTAATTTGGTGCAATAGTAGATTATTGGATAGTGAAGTAAAGGGTATATGCATGTTGTAGGGATGCATGAGTTAGATTTAAGTGGTTCTAGTTTTAATTATTGTAAAATTAGAAGTGATGTCTTTCCAATGTTAAATTGGTTTCAATTTTAACAATGATTTAATTGTGTTTCCATATTTACAACTCTGAGTTTAGGATTTGCTTTTGTTATTTTCCAAATTTTAAGTTTCCAAATCTAACATTGTTTTTTCAAAGTTAGATTAGGTCTTTCCTTTTCTAATTTGGAATTCATGGGAAAGGTTATTTTTCTATGCTCCTGATGCATTCTTTATCTATAAAGGAGAGAAAGATGAGGTTGATTATTTTTTCCATATTTTTCATTGTAAAATTGGTTGTGTGCTAATGATTAGCGGAGTATTTTTGGGTTGTACAATGCATTTTTTTCCAAATTTAATGAAACACAATGTACCAAGTTGAGAGTTCAGTTTTGTACTTTCTATTCTATATTTTCATTATAACATCCTAGTATTAGCATATTCAATATTACTCATCTTTAAAGAAGGAAACATGGGGTTGATTATTTTTTCCATATTTTTCATTGTAAAATTGATTGTGTGCTAGTGATTAGCAGTTTTGGGTTATGTAATGCATTTTTTTCCAGATTTAATGAAACACAATTTACCAAGTTGAAAGTTTAGTTTTGTACTTTCTATTCTATATTTTCATTTAACATCCTAGCATATTCAAAATTTACAATCTTTCTAAAAAAAATTCATTGTCCAGCTTTTACAAGTGCAAAATCTACACATTATGGTTTGAAAATTTTAACTGGTATCATCCAATCATTTTCATTCTTTAATAAAGTGAATGATTATTTTCATTGACATGGACCATATCATACATTGCACTCTCCTCATGCTATGGTTTGTTGATTATGGGAATTCATTTTTCATTTTGATTTCTCACTTAATTTACAATTTGTTGGTGTTTCATTTGTTCTTCTATCTTTTGTGAATCTAAACATACAATCGACGTAGAGATAAACTTCCATTATGCTATTCAATCTTTTATCCAAATACTTTTGTCGATATGATTCATTACACTAAGTTATTCCAATCTATGGTTTGGAATTTTTTCTCTATGCTAAGGTTTACTAAAAAAATTCCTAAGGTTTAAACCCTCCATCAAGGACTCACCTCAATAATTGATTTGGAGACTATATAGGTGGCATCACTATTGCTTTGTCACTTAAATTTTTCAAATCATTTTTTTTACTCATTTTCCACAGTTATCTAAATTTCTTTGTTGGTGGGATCATTGTTGTTTTGTGATTACATAACCAACGGTTCAAATAAATGTTTTTGTAATTGATTTAGTGTTTTAAGGCTAGTGCATTGGCTTTTTGCTATAGGCCTACTTTTCAAGAGCTAATGGGATCTTTCTAGGGCTTAAACCACTCTTTTTAGTCTAGTGCGTTCTCCATTTATTGCAAATCTATTTTCTAGGAGTTGTTAGTACCTTTCCAAGGTTCAAAACCCTCCTTTGAAATCAGTACACTCTCCTTTATTGGTTGGGTTTCAAACCCTCTTTAATAATAAATGCACTTGTCTTTTGTTGCAAATTTTCCTCAAAATGGTTGATACCTTTCCACTTAGATATATAAAGGTGAAATTCAAATGATTTTATATAGGGTTCTTGTTTCTTGTTGAATATACAGACTCGGTGTGGATATTTTCCTAGTTAAATAAGCTTGACTATGTTATTTGGGGAAAACAAATAACTACCATTCTTTGGAGCGAGGGACTATGGATACACCTCATGAAAACACTTCCTCCTAATGTTTAATATATGACATCAATGATTCATATTTCATGATATTTGGATCAAGTACATGGGTCTACTTCCAAGATATTGTCTATAACCATTCTAGTCACAATAGTTGATAGCACATATTATTTTTTTTATAAGTCATTATGGACTTCACCAAATTTGGAGATATTATTTATATTTTAGGAATTTGTGAATTTGCAACGGATGCTTCAATTTATTGTCCTATGAGGATTTATTTTCAACCATTGGTTTAGAATGACATTTATGGGCCTATGACCACATGCTCTCGCAGGAGGTAAATTACTTTTTCCTCATTGATGTTTTTAATCCATGAGCCTACAAGATATTCTGCATTGCTCTTTATATATTATTCTTCCATAAATGACTCAACATATTTTAGTTCTACACTTCCACTAGCAACCACCTTCAATAAGTAATGACAACATGTTTGTGTGAAAGATATTATATTTTGAGGGGTTAGGGTATATCTTCAATATATGGCTTGCATTCAACATTAAGGAGAGAATTTGATACATAATGTCTTCTCTCCAAGGCCTCATGTTCAAATTTAACTATCCATAAACCCACTCAATTTTGTATGTTGACTAAGTACAACCTTTATTCGAATTGGGTATCCATACACCCATTCACTTTTGTGTTCACCACCCACTTGAACTTGTATTGAGCTAGCCACTCTCAATTTTATCAAGTTGCATATTTATAAACACATTTTCATATGTAAAAACTAGCTCTTAGATATATTTGAGTTGGGTATCCATAAACCTATTCCCATTTAGATTGAGTTAGGTATTGATCAACCCAGTTTCATATTTATTATGTTGGGCACCCATAAACCCACTTTGTATCATATTTGAGTTGTATGTCCACAAACCCACCCACATTTGTATTGAGTTGGCTTTCGTAAACCCATTCTCATTTTGTATTTTAGTCACAACACATCATATATTGAGTTATCTATTCATAGACACTCATTTATAATTGTCTTATTTCAAATGTATACAAATTGGAATCCAATACGTCCACTCTTAGTGCTATTTGAAATGGGAATCCATACACCTCCTCCATTTATATTGAATATTTATGTAAGCTAACTCTTAGTTGTATTTGTGTATGGTATCTATACACCAAATCCACTTGTATTGGGTATATATAAACCTGCTCTCTCATTGTGTTCATTATTATTCTTCGTGGCCTCCTACTCAACTCAAGGGGGAATGTTGAAATATTGAGAATGGTGTAAGCTTCATTTCTCAACAATTAATCCTACTGTAATAATTCTTATATCATTTACTAGGTTTGAAGTCAACCTATTCCACACTCATTTATTACGTATTTCTAGGTGGTTAGGTTAATAGTGGGCTTACAAACACTCTTGTAGATGTTTCCTTGCTCTTGGTTCTTGTATATCAAATAACCAACTCTCGTTTGTAAGATCATCATGTGACCACTTTGATTCTCTACTAGAAGTGACTTATTCTTTTATTCTATAGGAACCATAGCTAGAGTTATTCTCTTTTCATGATCTAATATATTATTCACTGGTTCTCTCAAATGTTGCAAACTCTTTTTCTTGAGTGATTCGTCTCTAAGGTGTAGTCTTGATTTCCTGCCCTTTGACAAAAAGGTTGTAGGAAGTCACTTGGGATACACTATTTTAATAACTGACACAAGATGATAGTAGATAAAAGACCTCTACAAGAACACCTTAGAGTAAATATTTGATTTTGCATGTTCTATATCATTAGGGCAAATAAACTCACATTTGTTTAATACTACTTCAAATTTAACATCAAAATAGTATCAAAATGAATTAACATTTCAAGAACATCTTGGAATAAACATTTCATTTTGCACATTTAATCGATATTCATTAGGAAATCGACTAACATTGTTTAATAATACTTGTGGATATCCTACAAGTCTCATTGTTTGTTAGATAGTGTAATAGTGCTAATTGTTATGCAAAAGTACACCATATTCAAGAAAACATTTCCTATTAAATATGTTATTTGGCCCTAGTTTTTTCAGTCGGCCAATCTTGCATCCTCACAAAATTTATTTTTGCCTTAAATGATATATCTATAAAAGAAAATAAATAAATAAAATAGTTTGCAAATTTAGAAACCCAATTTTCTAGGACAAGCTTTTCAAAAAAATTATCCCTAAAACCACTCTGAATGGACTTTTATTTAACTAATTTTAAAGAAAAACATGTGGGAAACATCTCATTGTATTGGTTAATAAACTTCAATATTTTATAATTTTTTTGACTTATAATTTTTTAGCTATTAATAATTATAATGCAACCATCATAATTTTAACCAATAATAAATAAAAACTATATCATCTATCACCAACAATTATATATGGATAAAATACATTTCAGCTCTTATTTAATGCCATGCAATTAAAATGTTTTTTTAATCATGATTATACATATATATAACAATAACGATTATGCAAGGGCTTCTTTCTTTATATTGATTTTATATGATGTAGTTACAAAATTTCCAAAGGGATACATGTATTTTTACGTCGATAGGCATTTCTTTTGGATTAGTGCACCTATTGTTTTCATCTACATGTCTTCATCTGGCATCTATTCATAGATTTTTATGTTGACCCTTAAGCCCTCTGCTTGACATTTGTGCGCATCATTTTTACATCAGAGTTCCAAAACATATTTCCTCTATGCCCTTTGGGTTTCTATGAATTCTTCATGAAGTCTATGGTAGTGAACATGATTTTTTTGGTGCATGACAGCATGACGAAGACTTTGTCGATGGCAGTAAACATCCAAAACTGCTAGTAAACTTGTTGTTTCCATACGCTACATTCTTCTCCTCTCCGCTTGACATTTGTGCATATTATTTTTTCGCTGGAGTTCCAGGGCATATTTCCTCTGCCCTTAGGGTCTCTCTGAATGTCATTTCCAATGGTTGCATTTTCAGAGGAATGGTTCTAACACTCTATGAGCGAGTTTTACGGGGCATGACCACACAACAAAGACCATGTCGATTTTTGCGATGCACGACCAACAACTTCTTAATTCCATGTGATCAACACATTTGTTGTTGTGTCGAGTCAAAATAAGTTCATCAACTCATATTTTTGTTTCTCAATTCCCTGCTTGTAAGTTTGTTTCTCAGTTTGAATCATATGGAGTAACTTTGTTCGACAAAAAATGTGCACTACGAGTGGCCCAAGTCACAATATCATACATGCATTCCACAGAGACTAAAGAAGGTAGGCCAGTCTCACACAATCACATTTTGTCTGAGTTCAAAACTTTGTTCCTCTCTTGAAGTTGTTCGTTTTGTGTCCTATAAATAATATAAAAAAGGAATACAAGGAAACCCTTCACCATGCACCAAAAACCCTTAAACTATGCTTGGAGGTCATTTAATGGAATACAGTAGATTTCTGTTATGAAATATTCCCCTCTAAATCTGCCAAATTTATTTCTTTCTCAATTGAAGTTATTTGACTCTCGCAAAAAATATCATGGATGAATTTGGTTTTTATGGACAATAAAATAGTCTTAAGATTTCTATATTTTTGTTTCTGGTGGGTTTATGTGCATTTGGGGGAAGGGGGGGTTGGGGACATTAGGGTTGAATTGGAGTTCTATTAATTCAAATAAAACGTGAAGAGAAAAAGAAATGACTTTATATCCCTTTTATTTCGATCAATTTATATTGCTTTTTCCCTGGGAAAAATCGTAATTTTATTCAAAGAGAGAAAAATTACATGTTGTAGATGTAGTAATAACAGGTCCCGATTTCTTAGAATCCATATAAGACTAATCTTTTCTTTCCTACCTTTCTTCTTTTACACTTTTCGCCAACCACATGTGTTGGGAGTGGAAGTTACAATAGACATGTGATTCTCGTTGGTAGTAGTAAGATATTCTTTGACGAATCTGATCCCTCTGATCCATGAATTTGTTTGTTGCCACTGACTTCTTTCCCGGTTGCGTGTTTTTTGTACTACTGCGAATGGTTGTTTGGCCGCTGTATTAATGCAGAATTATGCTTTTTGTTGTCTGTATGTGGATTGATCTGTTCAGTCTGCTCGATGTTGTTTGCAGTGTTCTTTGCTGTCTCCTCTTCTACTGTTGTTTCATCTGGATGATCTGTGCGTTGCCAGCCTTTTTGTTTTTGTGACTATTTCTTATTTATTTTGGTGTCTTTTTTAACTTGTGGGCAGGTACTGAGAAGGTGACTTGTTTGTTGGCAACCCCAGTAGCTGAATGTCGTATTTTCATAATCAAGTGGTTGTGTCCACTGTATGTTATTATGGATCAGAATAACACTATCAGGTAATCCTTGACTAAGGTCTACCTCAACACGTATTCGGGCGAAAGTGAATATGCCTTTTGAGACTCTTTCCACATCTGACTTGAGAAATTTTCCTATCGCAAATACTTTGGGATGCCAGAAATGTAGTGGGAGGTTGTGTATCTTGACCCAAATAGGCATTTTAGAAACAACCATAGTTGTGGCATCAAAACCTGGGAACCAAGGGATCATGAATAGTCCCGCCTTGCCCCAGAACCATGGTCCCTCATTGAGGGCATATTCCTTTTCCTTGACTATGTCGAATTTGACAATAAAAAACCCTTTAGAGCATAGATGATATCACATTTTGTTGTCCATGTGGTGTAGATCCATGATCAATTTATATTGTTATAAATAAGTGAAAAAAATAGAGGTAGGCGATTAATTGAAACTTCCATTGGTTAGAATTTTTCGGAAATAATTCATCCCATAGTGGGATTCATTTTCAGTGATTTTTTTAATCTCTGTCAATTTTAAAGAAAAAAGGAGAAACTTGGACTTTTTGTTTCGCCTAATTCCAATCCAAGTATTTTATTATGTCGTCATTTTCACTCACTCCATCTTTGGAAGGGTGGCTTGAAGACTCTGTGAGTGAGTTTCATGGTGAACGACCACACAACTAACAACCCTAGGAGATGTGCACTTCAGCTTGCCTCATGCTTATGTAGTGAAATCACCATCACTTAGAGTTTGAGTCATCACCCTCCACTACAAAGGAAAGATCTTACACTTAACCCATATGCTCTCCATGCAGAAGATGGCTTTTCAAAATCTTTGGTTTGTTTCATTAGAAAAACTCGAAATTAAGAAAACTTACAGTATAAAAAAGTTGCTTTAGGCTAAAATAAATTTATAACAAATCCATAGATTTTGGTTTTTGGATTCTTAGTTTTGGTATTCTAAACAAAGAAACTCTATATAACGTTAGTTGAAATCCAAATATTATCTTTGGTTTGGTTGGTATGTATTTGTTTTTTCTATTAAATTTATTTATTTCTCCACTCTGTTATATCAGACAACATTCGAGCTTGTTATCCCTCCTTAAATTAAGGAATTCAATTCATATACTGCAATACAATGCTTATAATTATGTTTTCCTCTAGCTTCAAAGGAGAGTCATTGTCTCTGTGGTGTGTTTATAATTCATCTGGTTTTCTAGAAAGATAATGAATATTATTGGTGGCAGACCAACGAATACGATAATAATAAGGTTTTGTAGACATAATGAGAATAGGTTACATGATCTACATGATTATTTGACCTCCATTTCTTTATTATGTACCTCTCTCTCTTGTGCTCAACATTGTTGGAAATACCGGGGGGGTGAATCAGTATTTATTTTCAATTGTTATTTTTACCAGTTAAATTATGTATATTTAGAACACAAAAATGAACAATAGCAATAGATGCTTTTATTCATATAATCTTTACAATAAAACAGATACAATATATATATATGTCTTCAATCTGTTGCCAAGCACCAACTTGGTCTTTTGTGAGGCTCCAACCTTTAGGGCACCAACCCTGTCTTGTCAAGGCACCAACCTTGGATTTAGGAGCACCGACTCCAAGGACATCAATCCTTCCAATTCTGAGGCACCAACCCCAAGGGCTCCGACCCTATCTTGTCAAGGCATGTTAGATTCTAATTTTCTGCTCCCAAAATCCTCTTTATTGAATTCTTTCAATTTAGAACTTCACTATAGTCTCCATGCTACAGCATCAATGAAAACCTGTTTTTATATGAAGGAGTCTTCACAACTCTTCATACTGTCCACACAAAGTCTGCAAAGTTACCTCATGATGATTTCAAATAGGCATCATGATCTTCAATAATGTTTCCAAGATTTGTTGAAGCTTTCCAACAAGATATCTGGGCTAAGCTTCAATGTATGCATTAAATAATTCTCTATTTTCAAGCCTCTGCTTTTTATTGTCAAAATAACTGCTTTAGAAGTGATTGTCACGGTATCTTACCTCCAAAGAACATACTTGCAAATACTTTAATGTTGGTGTTGTCCACTACTCCCTTCAACTAATGACTAATGAAATCTTACTTGAGTAGTCCGAGGTCAAACATATCTTTGTCTTTCGTTGCGCCGTTCATCTTCCTTCTGTCTTGCTGGACCTTCGGCTTTCTTCTGTCCAGTTGGGCCTTCAGCCTCCTTTTTACTGTTCTGTTGGACCTACGACATACTCTATTTCTTCCAAGTCTGCCAGACCTTCGGCTTCCTCAGTTTCTTACAGTTTCCCCAGCCAATAAACTTTCCTTGTTCTCTGTTATATATGCCTGATATGCCTGATACACCTGACCTTTTGGCTTCCTTTTCGCTTGCTTGATATTTTGGCTTCCTTTGCGCTTGCTCTTCGGTTTCCTCTGTCTCTTCGAACTCACCAATACTCAAAGGACATGTTCATTCGGAAGAGAAGCTGAATTACAAAAGTGTTGCATATTAAAAACTATATCAGAGAGGCCATTTTTAATATTCATACAATATACATTAATTGTTCATGGAAATCACATCACAAGAGAGGTTATACCCATATTGGAGATCCACATGCCGTGTCATTCTCACAATCGCAACTTCTAGAGGTCTTTTACAAGTCGTGCCCATAACATACTCTGTCCCCTGATAATCAACATCATCAATCTTCATATAACAACATAGTTAAAAAACAAAACATATAATACGTGGTCCCACCAGCCACATCATCACCTTAATCGCAATCGCAGTTTTTCGGAGGTTCGCACATAACACAGTGATTTCACTACTGCCGATGGAGCAGATGTGATGCAATCTTAAGCAGTGGTTAATATACCCATCGGGTCCATAATCTTATTGTAATCGGCGATTTCCATTGTTACATCTCTTCAAGACTTGCGATATGTGATGGATGCAATATTTCTTTAGGATGTAATATAATGGTGTAGCGGGTCCACATACTTATATCGCAATTGGGGTTTTAATGTGACAATAGCTTTAAAAACTTGTGATGTGGCAAATGCGATGTTGTATTACAGTGTATTGTAATGGTCCTGTGGGTCTGTATATATATATCACAATTGCAGATTTCAAGTGGATTCCTTTTTAATACATGACTTCTAATGCAGATGCGATATAACTTTAAATCATGTTGTAATGGTATAACGGGTCCACACTAATATCGCAATCACAGTTTTAACGTGACAAGACTTTAAACACTTGCGGTATGGCAGATGCGATATTTATATAAGGTGTATTATGATGGAACTATCGGGTCTGTTGTGTTATCTCAATCGACGACTTGCGGGACTTCGACTGGCACAAGGATTATAAACCGGCCTTAACCCTCACAGTTGAACATGATCTAGGGTTGACTTATGAGATCAACGGCTAGGATTGAGTGTAGGACTTCAGCCGTACTTTCCTACCCCCGCTCTTCCGATAGTTGTTGCTCCTGTTGGCTCTTTCCTCACTGCATGTTCCTCTTTGCTCCTTTTGATGAATTCTTCTTATCGATTCTTCTTAGGCATATATTACGTGCGATACTTCCAATATGGCTCCTCTGATGTTAACTCTTTTGATACTTCATGGCTTGGCTTTCTTGTGGCTTATCCTCACTCTTCCGCTCTTACACTTTGGCTTCATGATGGCTTCCAATAAACTTTTCCGATATGCTTCTCTTGCTCCAATAGGTCTTCCTTTGACTTCTGATAGCTCTTCTTTGATAGCTCCTGTTACTTCACGGATCTACTGCTGCCGATGAACTCTTCTGATATCTCTTCTTTGACTGCTCATGTGACCTCCAATGTCTTTCTAATGGCTTCCCTGATGGCTTTGCTCCTTGGTTTCTTGCTCTTGTTTCTTCATGGATCTGCTCTGCTTCTCCTTGGCTTTATATCATCATTTAGTATCTAGAATATTGCCATATTGACATCAATGACAATCTAGATCAGCAAACATGAATGTACAGATCACCTTCATACGTTCATGTTTATATATTTTCAAACATTATAATATATATGTTCAAATTTTATAGTGTTCATTAAGAGATGAACTGTTATGTACCTCTCTCTCTTGTACTCAACATAAAAGAGCACCTTCATACGTTCATTTTTATAAATTTTCAAACATTATAATATATATGTTCAATGTTTTTAATGTGTTCATAAAGAGGTGAGGCTATGAACATAAAAATTTCACATATAATCCCTCTATCAAATCGATTAGTGGATTAGCAGAGAATTTCTTTGTTTTTTTGTGCTCTCATTGTGAGGATAGGAACGTGACACTAACTCAAAAAATCTCACATATAAATCCTTTCTCTATCAAATCAATAATCAATTAGTTATTGCACAATTTCTTTGCCTTTTTCATCCTCATAATTGTCTTAGGAATCTAGCATTATGTTTTTTTCCTATTCCATTAGTCATATACATTTTCGAAATATGAATAATGGCTACATAGCATAAGTAATGCAGATCTATGTTTTGGTTTTAGTGGTATAGGTTCTCATCTCATAGGCTTTGTAGGATAATTTTAGAAGTAAGTTTCATTAAGTCTTCAAGGCTTCTAAAAAAAATTAGGCAATTTCTATTAAGCAGAACCTTCCTCTTCATATAAATTAAAATTCAATCTGCACTCTTTGCACTTGTTTGGACAGAGATATATGTTATTATTAAATCCAAAGGAAGTCATAGAGAAGTCATTTATGGATTCTTCTCATTTTATATTCCTACCCAATCAAGTTAATTTCCTCTTTCAAAATGATCTAAAAATATTCCCTTGTTTTGACTCAGAAACTGGATTGCAAACACTCACAGTGCTCCAAGCTGAGTGAGTTTTGACAAAAGCAATGTCTTTCTTCTTGGTTTATGTTGCACTGGCTTCTTTGTAGTTTTAAATTTAGGTGTAGAGCCAAATCTGGCAAGGAAGCAAGCCTCCTGGAGTGGAGTGGAGGGATCAAGAAATATTGTACCATCCAAAAAAATCTATCATCCCATCATTTCCTTTCTTGGTACATCGGTCTCCAATCTTGACCTAAGCTAAGATATAATGCTTCAGATTGTAATTGATTCTTCTAAAGTGGCCAACTCTAAGCTAGCATAGGGGAAATGAAATGTAAACTCTGTAATTTTAGTTGAATATACTTACAAAACAAATGGTTTAAAAAACTCATAAATACCAAAATGAGTTACTACAATTTAGATTTAGGATTTGTTCATTTAAAAAAAAAAAAAAACAAACAAACAAACAAACAAACAAAACAAAACAAAACAAAAACTTTTAACATAAAATTTCCATGGAAAACCCATAATCCATAAACATAACATATGTTAAATATTTGGCATGCCATCCTCATTTGAGAAGTTCAATATTTTATCCAAAGTCAAGGAATATTTTATTACTCTATTAAAAAAATGGTAGGGGTAATTCACTGGTCTTTTTATTCGTTAAATTTTGCATATTATGTTTTGAAAGTCTATAGTTTTGTTGGGACATGGGTATAGTTTGACTAACTTGTAATTATGAGCAGAAAAGAGCAAAGCAGAGCAGTGCAGTGAAATACATATGTATAGTTTGAGTAACTTGTAGTTATGCTTGGGCTTCTTGAGCCTACATTACACTAAGGCCGACCTGAACAATTTGTACATGTGAGAGAATAAATTCAAAACCACACTTCTACTTGCCCGAATGATATGATCTTTATATCAAACTTGGACCTCTCGAAAAGAGGAATCCAATGCAATAATCATCTCAATCATATGAGTTGTCCTAAGGTGGAATTTGGCCCTAGTTTTCAATTTTAACACTCCCTCTCAACTAGGGATAATTCCACCTGTTAATCCATCTGTCATCATCATGCCATCGTGTCATCCTCTACCATCCCTGTCGGCACTGCCTTACTCTGCTCTGCTCTGCTAAACCATGAAGTAATAATGAAGAAGAAGTGATCGAGAGTGAGTCAAAAGATCATACCACTCTCTATTGACAAAAGTCAGTCCATAGTGGACTGTGCCCTGGAGATACCTCTAGAGATTCTTAGCAGCTATCCAATGAACATGATGAGGATCAACCATAAATTGACTCAACGTGTTCAAGGTGAAGCATATGTGAGGAAGGGAGTTGACGAAGAACATTAGGCCCCCCACAAGTTGACGATACTCAGAAGGGTTTGCTAATCCGGTCCCAACAACACTTCCACATAGATTCTTAAAGTTGAGTTCCATCGAAGTAGTCATGGACTTGCAATCCACCATTCCACGTCTCTCAAGTAACTTCACAATGTATTTTCCTTGAGAAAGGAAAATCTCACCTGGATTTTGCCAGGCCCCCAGCCCTAGGAAGTAATGCATCAGTCTTAGGTCCTTCATCTCGAATTAGGAAGTCAACTCCCTCTTGTAGTGATGAATGAGAAGGTCATCACCTGGCAAAAAGAGATCATCCACATAAAGGACCAAAATGAGAGGCTTGTCTTTTTCAACCTTGAAGTATAGGTTCAGGTCAACATCCTCCTTGTGAAATTCAACTTCATAAGATAGCTATCAATCCTCTCATACCAAGCCCTAGGGGCTTGCTTCAACCCATGGAGGGATTTCTTCAACCTGCATACCTGTGTCTCATGATCTTGAACTTCGAACCACTTGAGTTGTTCTACATAGACTTCCTCTTTAAGCGAACCATGCAAGAAAGAAATTTTGACATCCATCTAGTGTAGGCTCCATCCTTGCGAAGCGGCAAGGGCTATGATCGAACGGATCGTGGTATATCGGGCAACTGGTGCAAATATCTCATCATAGTCTACTCCTCCCTTTTGAGAGAAGCCTCGAGCAACAAATCTGGCCTTGAATTTCTCAGCACTCCCATGTTTGATCTTGTAGAGCCATTTTGAAGTGACCACTGACTTATCCTTGGATCTAGGAATCACATCTCGAACACCGTTCTTCATGATTGACTCATACTCCTCATTCATCGCATCCTTCCAAACTTGGTGTTTCACGGCTTCTTCGAATGTGCAAGGCTCAGATTGTACAATGGTACGCATGGCAACTAAGTAACCTTGGTATCTATTTGGCTTCTTTCTTTCATGAAATGTCCCCCTCGATACAATATGTTTCTCAACATCTTCAAGAGTATCTTTGAGCCAAAAAGGTATTTTTCTTGAAGTAGTGGGCTCACGAGGAGGTGGATCAATGGGATCCATTGAACCTTCAACATCAGGCATCAGTTCATCAAATGGAGGTCCATCCTACTTTTCTGCATCAGCATCATCATTGTCCTTCCTAGGGATAAGAAGATCTTGGATCTTTCTAAGAGCAGAATATTCATCGAAAGTAACATCATGACTTAATTCCACTTCCCTTTAACCAGGCACATAGATTCTATATGCCTTTAAAGTTTCACTATAGCCCACAAACGTTCCTTTCTTCCTAGATGCATCTAGTTTGTTTCTTTTCTCTTTCGGCACATGAAAATATACGGGACAACCAAAAATTCTAAAATGAGAAACATCAAGTTTTTTACCGGTGAATACTTCTTCGAGTGTCTTGAAGTCCAAAGCTTGATGTGGGCATCTTTTTTGGAAATACACATCGGTGTTGACAGCTTCTCCCCGTAAAAACTTTGGAAGACCTTGAACATGGCGCGGTTGGCTTCTATGGTAGTACGATTATTCCTTTCAGCAACACCATTTTGTTCAAGAGTATATGCAGTAGTGGTCTCCCCCTTAACGCCAGCTTCTCTACAATATCCTTTGAATTCATTTGATTCATAATCGATCTCAGTATCGCTCCTCAATATTTTTATATTCTTCCATGTTTGATTCTCAACCAAGGCTTTGAAAGAATGGAACCATTTGAATACTTCATCCTTCTTATTTAGGAAATAGATCCATGTTTTGTGAGAGAAGTCATCCACAAAAATAACATAGTACAAATATCCACCAAAGATGTCACGAACAACATGCTTGATAGATCAGAATGGTCTGATTGAAGAATATCGGTGATTTGAGTTTCACTTGAGAGGAATGGTCCCTTTCTATGTTTTCCAACTTCATATCCCTAACAAACACCTCCATGATTTAAGTTGAATTCAGGCATACCTATGACCATCATCCTTACATCAGATAAGGATTTGAAACGAAACAAAGGTGAGCAAATCTCCGGTGCTATAATTCGGATTGCAAAGAAGTATCACAAGTCATTTCTCCCAACGTACTTCCTCCAACCTGATAGAGACCTTCAACCTTGAATCCAAGAGTGAATGCATCTCTTGGGTTCCTTTGCCAAACACGAACCTTTCCATCAATGAATGACACCTTGAAACCTTTATCTTCCATCGCAGAAATAAAGACCAAGTTCTTTTTCAGATCAAGTACATATAGTACTTCTTGTAAATGAAGAGTTTGACCTTGATTTAAGTGGAGAGTAACGGTCCCAATTCCTTTTAGGGGATAGGTGGCATTATACCCAAGTATAATCTCCATATTCGTCTTCTTTTCAATCAAGTTAGAGAGAGCTTCTTTGTACCCAGTGAAGTTCCTTGAGGCACCACTAGCAATCAACCAATGATCCAATGTATCTGGAGTCGGAGGGGAGGCAGTGATGAGGGAAGAAATAAGATAAAATTCTTTTTGCTCTACAACATTAACTTCTTCATACCTGGATTTTCTCGACTTCTTGGGAGGATGACCATTTCCATTTCGAGCAACAGGAGCATTCCTCTTTCCTTTGTTATTAAACTTGTTGTTCCTTTTATTGCCATTGCCCTTAAATTTGTTGTTATGGTTGTCATCATCTCTTAGAGTATCCTTCTTGTGAGGACACTCTCTAGCGAAGTGGCCAAACCTTTTACAATTGAAACATCTTCTTTTTATTCCTTCTTTAAATATCGACTTGAACCCTTCTCCTTGATTCCTTGGACTAGCATTATTCCTGCTTTTAGACTGGGGGGAAAAGGCAGTAGGATTGTTTCCATTTGAAGGCTTGTCTCTTTCCATCATTTTTATTTCTTCTTGAGTGCATCTAGCCAATAATTCATCAAATCTTGGAATCTTGTCATTGTTGAGGATGGTAGTGTTGAACACATCCCATTCTCTTGTAAAGCCTCCAAGGGCGATAATAGTAAGCTCCCTGCCACCAATGAATCTCCAATAGATAAGAGATCATTCTTGATCTCTGTAATCCTCATGAAGTAGGATTGGATGGGCTCTCCTCCATCTATCTTGATGTCTTTCAACTTGTTCTTGAGAAAGAGAACTTGATTTGCATTATTTACTTTGAACATCCCAACCAGCTTGTCATACATCTCCTTGGATGTTTCCAAATCAGAAATATATGCAGCCAAAGGATTGTGAATAGAATCAACAATAATTTTCTTAGCTTTAACCTCACCTTTATTGTACTTTGTTTGTGCAATTGTGGATGCATTTGAAGGAGGCTCCACTATTCTTCCAATGTCAAATCTAGAGTCATCTTCCATGCATGATAGTCGGGTTTGTCCTTAAGCTTGTCCTCGGATTTGAAGAAAGATGTAGTCATCATTGGGACTAGCTCCAAGTCCTTGTCCAACAACTTCCCTTAGTGATTTATTTTCCTCACTCTTGCTTGGGCTTTGTCTTCACCTGAGTTATGATACCATGCTAATTTTAGATAACAATGGTATGTTCTATGCTTTAGCACAAGTTACTTATCAACCCAATGACAATTTCCAATTATATATAGTAGAAATCACATTAACTTAAACACGTTGACTATAAATGCAAATAGAACATAAAAACATGTGCAGAAGACAAGCCAAGACAAGAGGACACAAGATGTGGCAAATGCCATGGAAAAATCTCAATGTGGGGAAACCCTTTAATCAAATCGTGTTATTATTTTTCAATAGTTCAGTAGAGAGAGAGAGAATACAAATATCGAATTAACTTGCCCAAAACAATCTTGTTAAATCAGCAGTCAACTGCAGCCCCAACCAAAAAGTCAACAATGGTCAAAGCAACTCCAAAATGTCCTCCAAGCAGCTCGGTCAACTGCAGATAAATTCGGCTTTCCAAGAGGGTCAAATTCGACACAAAACAGATCGATCAAACCAATCAAAGGAGAAAGAAAACCCTACTGTAAATATTGCAATCAACATTGAAGTCAACTTGGTCAACCTGTCCCAATCACCTCAAAATTGTGCCAATCAATGTGGCCTCCAAAAATCGACATTCTTCCCACAAGAATGAAGTCAATGTTGCACCCAAGTCAACGCTAGTCAATGCTGACTTATTTCCTGAAATTTTCGGCCAACAAACTAACCCATAAATTCGTCATCCTTTCACACATGCGGAGTAGAGAAGGTTGCCTCCAAGTTGTATGAACCAATCAAGAGAGGAGAGAGAGAGATATTTGATGAGATGAGTGATGTCCAAATGAGGAAAGAGGTCACTCTTATTTATACACTTCGCTGAGGGTGAGGAAACACATATGTTGTGCTTATGAGCCTACATTTGACTAAGGCCGACCTTGATAATTTGTGCATGAGAGAGAATAAATTCAAAATTCCATTTCTGCTTGTCATAATGAGATGATCTTTATTTAAAAATTGGACCTCTCGAAAAGAGGAATCCAATGCAATAATCGTTTCCATCATATGAGTTGTCCTAAGGTGGAATTTGGCCCTAGTTGCCAATTTTAACAAATCTCGATGACTTTGAACCTAGCTAGAAACAATTTTGGACAGTACATGGAAATGAACCACTTGTTTAGAGATTCTCTAGAATTAGTAACAAAACTTTTGCAAGAACAACATTAATTCAGTGCAGGGTCACCCATACTCTACAAGCACATAAAGTATAATTCATTTTTTAGTTGTATAGAATGTTCGTTTGGGTCAATTGTTGTGTTATTGTGAACAATGATAGGAAGTTCCTCATTTCAAATTTATCTAACTCTATAATGAAATGAGCCATAGCCATTTTTGTAGAAGTTTCACTTGAACTCACACATTGTAATTATACCGGTTGTATTCAGCCCTATTTAATATAATTATCTTATCTTTTTTAGAGAAATTCATTATGAAAAGGTGGCATTTAAGAATCTTAAAAATATTTTGATCACAAAATTTCTAACTTTTGATCATTTCTGGTAAAATAACTAACAAAATATAAGTATCTTAGCTTGTTTAGAGAAATTCATTATGAAAAGGTGGCATTTAAGAATCTCAAAAATAGTCTTGATCACATAAAATTTCTTTGACTTATGATCATGCCTGGTAAGATAACTAACACAATAAAATAAAATTCATTTTTAGTTGTATAGAATGGTTGCATGAATCAATTGTTTTGCCACAGTTTGAAAAATGATGCAAAGGTCCTCGTTTGAATTTTATAATTTCCTGATTTGGACTATAATGTTATGCTACCTTTTGGACATTTGACAGGATTTACGTTAGCTAAATTTGACTTCTGTAGATAAATAGATTTAATAAGTAATTATGTGTGTAGCATGGTTTTTAGACAGCACAACAAAATGGTTTTTTGTAACCAATGTTAACCTCATATGGTGATTCAATTGGATGACATTCATCACAAAGGTCTATAATTGTTGGCATTAGTAAGGATCCTTGTGTTGGTTAACTAAGAAAGATCCTAACTTTGTTGTCGAAGGTAACTGTCAATCGGTAGCTCATGGAAGCTTCTGAGAAAGCAATGCTTGTTATTTAGATCTTAGAAATATTTTGGATTTTTGTTAATGCATTACCATAAATGTCTCTGCATCAAAGTATGACCATTATGAAACATTTCACTGGTGCTCTATACCAAGGTTTTTGGAGAAACAAGTTTTCTTGTTCTTCTATCATTTAGAGGGAAATGCCCATCAAGAATATGGCTTCTATATTTACTTAAGCTATTGCAAGGAGCAAGGATGAAATGTATATATGAAAATTACAAATCTAAGCAATGCATTTTATATAACAAATTACCTTAAATTTTTTGAATTTTCTTTTCAGCTTGAGATTGGAAGCCACGAGGAAGTTGAATTGTTCTTTTCTACAGAACAATTTTGGAAAACTATTGTTTGGGACTGTTTAGGAAGTTACAAACTTTCTTATGGTAAACACAATCAATTGTTGGTTTGTTTACTGCAATTTATTACATCAATCTAGATAACTTTTTATCAAAGACATTTGACATGTTATATTGCCTAGAACTATGAACCCTAGAAATTGCTTTTGGTCTTGAATCCATGAAATTGTTTTTCAGTCATGTTGGACTACATGTCCCATTTTGAATTGTGCCTAGTTTCTGTGAACAATTTCTAGACATTTTCCTTGTGTAGAAATTATGATGTAGATTTCCAACTGCTCATGAAGTTTTAATCAAAATCACAAGACACAAACCTACTCTACTACTTTGCAAACATTAATTCACAGTTTAAAACATCAATCACAAACATGTAATGATAAATAACACACATGCACACAGTATTTTTCCAGGGGAAAGCAATCTGCTAAAAACCCCAATGTTTGCTTGCATTGATCTGATGAATAGAGATGTATTACAATTGCTTTGCTCAACTGAGCACAACCTACAAGTGAATAACATATCTCTATGTTCACTGAGAAGCTCTGACCCAAACTTAGTCAATATTTCCCTCTGCTTGAGCCCCTATTTCTTTGCGCAATTCCTTGAGCAATTAGGCCCCTATTATTTAGGAATTTCTCGAAAATAGATTGCACAATTCCCAAGGTTAATCATCAGGTTGCATGCAACACCCGTACACTCCATAATATTCTACAACTGATATCACACTACCTTGGAATCTCCACAACAACTAGGGAACTCAAATTCTCTACATGCACTAGCTATTTTAAGTTGATTGTTAAGTTAACTTGATGATCATTGAGTTAGACTAAAGTCCCACTACGCAACTAACCTTCCACTAGTTCCTCCAACAGTTATAACTAGTTTAACTAAAAACAACTTGAAATAACTAATTTTGATTGCTACAAATTAGCAATCATGCATGCTTAACTGAACTCTAACTCCTCTAACTCGAATTTACTAAGATCACTGAGTGACAAAAGCCATGTCACCTCAGTTAACTACATCCAAGTTGCATGTTGATGTGGAAATTCGAATTTTCTCAATTAATCAAGGCATAATCAAATTGAAATTTTCTTGTTACATTTTTCAACACTTCCCTATCTTGCACCTGTGGAACTCAAACTTCCCTCTTGACAAGGCCTTTGTCAAAATGTTAGCATTGATGTTACACTGCCTTGGAATCTCCACAACAGTTGGGGAATTCGAATTCTCTGCATGCACTAGCTATTTTTGTTTGATTGGTAAGTTAATTTGATAATCACTAAGTTAGACTGAAGTCCCACTGCACAACTAACCTTCCACTAGTTTCTCTAATAGTTAGAACTAGTTTAACTAAAAACAATTTGAAATAATTGATCTTGATTGCTACAAATTAGCAATCACACGTGCTTAATTAAACTCTAACTCCTCTAATTCGAATTTACTGAGTTAACTGGGTAACAAAATCCATGTCACCTCCAAGTTGTAAGTTGATGTGGAAATTCGAATTTTCTCAATTTAATCAAGCTAAAATCAAATTGAGAATTTCTTGTTTCATTTTTCAACGTGCACTCTCAGCAAGAAAGGGATTATCAACCACCCATATCTTGCACATGTGGAACTCGAACTTCCCTCTTGACAAGGCCTTTGTCAAAATGTCAACATCTCGTTCCTGTGTCATAATGTATTTAAGCAACATTATATGCCTCTGCACACAATCTCATAAATGATGATACTGGAGTCTCACAAGTTGTTTGACTTGCAGCCATGTATTCTGCTTCTATTGAACTGAGCACCACAAATCCTTGTTTTTTGTTGTACTAGGAAACAACTGCAGACCCAACACTTAAAATTCCACCTGATGTATTCTTCCAGTTTGATGGACTCACCACCCAATTTGCATCTATAAAGCCACACAACTTCACCCTCTCTGTTCATTTGTACCATAGTCCAAACTAGGTAGTGCCTCTGACATACCATAAAATATGCTTCGCTGCCTTCCAAAATAATTTGGTTGGCCTAACCATAGCCTGGCTCAACTAGTTGACTACATAGCATATATCTGGTCATGTGTTCACTAGATACATTAGTGAACCCACTAGCTGTCGATAAATGGTAGCATCCACTTCTTCACCTGAAGTAGCATCCTCCTTCCAATTAGTCGTTAGAGGTGTATCCATGGGTTTGCAACTCTCCATGTGGAATCTATGTGATATCTCATTTGCATAGAGACAAACAGTTCCCCATCACCTTGCCATACTTCCAACCCAATGAAGTAGTGCATGAGACCCGTGTCCTTCATTTCAAATTCCCTTGCAAGGTCCTCCTTGCAAGATCTGATCAGCAGCGCATCACTAGTTAAAATTAAATCATCAACATATAAGATAATAATAAGCAATTTACCTTCTGCGAAGATATGATAGAGGTTTGCATCGACTTCACTTTTGGTGATGCCCAAACCAGTGAGATAACAATCGATCCCAATGTACCAAGCACAGGGTGCTTGTTTGAGACCGTATAACGCTCGCTTGATTCTACACACATCAGACTCTAGATTAAATGTCTCAAAACCTTCTTTGCTCGATGTACAACTCCTCCTCAATAACCCCATTGAAAAATGTGTTTTTACATCCGTCTGGTGGATCTTCCACCCCATTTACGCAGTGAGAGCAAGAATTGATCTAATGGATGAGTACCTTGCTACAAGAGCAAAGGTCTCCTCATAGTCGATTCCCTCAACTTGAGAGTACCCCTTGGCCACAAATTCGGCCTTATACTTCTCTATGCTTCTATCTGCTTCATGCTTTACCTTGAAGATCCATCTTGAACCCACAATTCATTTATCTACTAGTCTTGGGACCACTTCCCAAACACTGTTCTTTACAATGGATTCAAATTCCTCCACCATTGCATCAACCCATACAGGTTTCTCCACTGCTTCCTCGAAAGAGGATAGCTCAATCTCTACAAACTCATTCATTAGAACCATGTAGCCAATGTATCGATCAGGTGATCTTCTCTACCGGCGCTACTTTGAAGGAACACCCACATTCCCCCTCACAGCCTGCACAAATCTCTCAGCTTCCCTGGTTCTTTTTCTGCCTTCTTTGGATATTTTTGCTATCCCTTCACACAATTGTTATTCTGAGGGATGGCAAGTACGCATGGTAGTTGTGGGGAATTATTGTGTACCCACAAATACCCATAATTTTGTTGTCGACTCAAGCTTCTTCCTTGATTCTTTGGAGACACAACAACAAACAGAGGCTCCAAAAATCCTGAAGTGTGACACATTCAGCATTCTTCCCAACAAAGCCTCCTCCAATGTAATCATACCCAAAATATGATAAGGACTCTGGTTCTACAAATAGACTATTGCGTTGCATGCCTTAGCCCATAAATGCAGAGGCAGGCCTTGGTCATGCAACATAGCCCTTGCAGCTCCCACAATTCTACGATTTTTCTCTCAGCCACCCCATTTTGTTGTGTGTTGTGGGGTGTTGTCAGCTCTCATTGAATGCCTTCTTTCGCACATAAATATTTATATTCATTCAACACATACTCACCTCCATTATCGCTCCTGAGAGTCTTCACGTTCTTACTAGTTTCTTTCTCAACTAGTGCCTCGAATTCTACAAAGTTGGAGAAGTCTCATCCTTCTTCCGCATGAAGAAGATCCAACACTTCCTTGAGAATTCATCAATAAAAATGACAAAATATTTATGTCTGGTAGTGGAGGATATCAAGAAAGGTCCACAGACATCAGAGTGGATCATTTCCAAAACGACATGTGCTTTGTTGTCCCAATCATGGAATGTGGATTTTGTGTACTTCCCCAAGGTATATCCTTTGTATACATCTTGTTGTTGCTCCTTCTGGGAGGCCAATGGTTATTTGTTGCATAATCTTCAAGGCGCCATGATGCAAATGGCCAAGTCTTTTGTGCCAAAGTTCACCGACATTGCGGCCCTGCACTTTTCCCACCATAGTGCTTAGTGCAGCACAATCTTCCACATCTAGCTTATACATTTCTTTACACAAACCTCGATATGCTTCACCTATCTCATGGTTGTCTCAAGAATGCCTTTCCTTTAGTGAAGATCACATCATAACCACGATCTTCCAAAACTGCAACAGAGATGAGATTTTTCTTTAGGCCCAGAACAAACATGACATCCTTAAGCCTGAGAGGGGAGAGGGGAGCCCGACTCCCTTTAAAGGTATATGTACCAATCTCAGTCGTGTTATATCTTTTGTCGTCTCTCATCTCAATGTGCATATGCAAATCTTTCTCCTCCAAGTCACTGAAAATATATATACACCTTGTCATGTGGAACGATGCACCTGATTCTAAGTACCACATGCTCCCCATCAATGTGTTGGCCATGTAATCAATAGGGGTAAAGTCAAGCTCGAACTGTGAAGCCAAGGCTTCACCTACTGCTCCTCCTAAGCCTTCTTGCTTGTCCTTTTGTGTGTACACTTCGTGGCATAGTGCTTGAATTCATGACAATGGAAGCATTTAATTTTGGACAAATCTTTCTTCTTGCCCCCTTGCCTAGATTCTGGTTTGGTTTTAGGTTTCTTCCCTTTTCCCTTCTTTCCCTTTCCAACCAATGCAAAGTTTTCTTCATCCTCGCCCTTGGATGTATTCCACCTTATTTCCCCCTGTACTAAATCAGACCATAAGCATTCCCAATTCAGTGGTTTCTCCCTCTCGTTCAATGAATCTTGGTAGCTATGCCAGCTCTTGGGGAGGCCTAGAAGGGCTAAGCTTACCAAGTTTTCTTCTACAAAATTTACACCAACCCCGCCAACTTCATCACAAACTTGTGTGAACTTGCTCAGATACTATAGAATAGTGTCATTCTTATGCATCTTGATTTTTCGATGTTTATCCTTGAGCACCAGCTTCTTGTGGTCACTATTATTCTCGAACAATTCTATCAATGCTTTTCACATTGCAAACGGAGTTTCTTTTCCGTGGATATTTGAGACAATGTGATCTTGTACTCCCTCTAAGATTATTCTCCTCGCCTTGACTACATCTTTCTTCCACTGAGCAAGATTCCAGGCATTAGATGCTTGTGGTTTTGCAACATCTGTCTTGATGTATTCTAGCAATCCATTGTCATCTAATATCGCCTCCCTGTGATCCTTCCATGTGATGAAATTAGAGCTGCCTCCCAAGGCATACTCTAGCCTCAACCCGTTAAAGGCCATCTTCTCAGCTCTCAAGAGATCCTGCGACACTGAACTACAAATTCAACCCCCCTGAGAAACAACTTCAAAATCCCTGCTCTAACGTGAATTTTGCTTCGAGACCATGTAAAAATTATGATGTATATTTTCAATTACTCGTGAAATTTTAATCAAAATCATGAGACACAAACCTACTTTATTGCTCTGCATACATTAACTCACTCTTTAGAACATCAATCACAAACATGCAATGAGAAATAACACGTGCACACAATATTTTTCCCAGGGAAAGCAATTTGCTAAAAACCCCATTGTCTGCTTGCATTAATATGATGAATAAAGATGTATTACAATTGTTTTGCTCAATTGCAAATATACACCAAACTTAGACAATCCTTGCCTTTGCTTGAACCCATATTTCCTTGCACAATTCCTTGAGAAATTAGGCCCCTACTATTTAGGAATCTCTTTAAAATGGATTGTGCAATTCCTAATGTTGATCATTAGGTTGCATGCAACACATGTACACTCCAAACTAGTCTACAATTGATGTTACACTGCCTTGGAATCTCCACCACAACTAGGGAACTCAAATTCTCTGCATGCACTAGCTATTTTGGGTTGATTGATCAATTAACTTGATGATCATTGAGTTAGATTGAAGTCCCACTGCACAAGTGACATTCCACTAGTTCCTTCAATAGTTAAAACTAGTTTAACTGAAAACAACTTGAAATAACTAACATTGATTGCTACAAATTGGCAAATCACACATGCTTAATTGAACTCTAACTCTAACTCGAATTTACTGCGCTAAGTGACAAAAATCATGTCACCTCATTTAATTGCATCCAAGTTGTTTGCTGATGTGAAAATTCAAATTTTCTCAATTTAATAAAGGGAAATCAAATTGAGAACTTCTGGTTGCATTTTCCAATACCTTGATGGCTGAAAATGCTTTAGATATTGTGGAAAACTTTGGAAATCATTTAGTTAAATTTAAGATAACAAAGAAGAAAAGGACAGATTTCATGACTTTATTGTGAACACTAACCCTTGAGAAATTAAAAAAAAATAAATAAATAAATAAATAATGAGAAGTTCAAGCAAAAAAATAACAAGAATGTAGTAAGGAACATTTTTGTCAAAACAAAGGTGGTTTGTGAGATTTGAAAAAGTAATGTTGAATTTTTTTATTTTTTATTTTCGAAGAAATAACCCTTCACTTTTATATAAAAAGAGATGCAATGATCAGGAAATTACAGCCACTATCTACAGCAATATAGCAAACCCAGCAGCGAGCAAGGATAGCTCTCCAGAAATTGACATATCTGTCAACTGGAAACAATACATATTATTCAGAAAAACAAGACCGCCCTCCTCAAAGTAACGTTGAAATATGGCACACTTTTCTAACTTCGGAGAAAACAAGGCAGCATCATCATGATATGTGTGACCACATGGTTAACAAAAAAAACCAATATAAGGAAACCAAAGCACAACTTTTTTTCAATTTAACAACTTTATTGGTGCCTCTTTGCACCTTTTGCGGCAATTGCTAGTCTTTACTTCCTTCTGGGGCAATTGCTAGTCTTTACTTTTTTTACACCATATTCAAAATCATTACCTTTTCATATAAGAAGAATAAGCGTCCACTACAATAAATATTTGCTAAAATTAGGTGAGCCAATGTACAGACCACTGCATTGGCTGCTCAGAAAGATACTTGTGTATGGATAAGCGATCTTTGCGGGCACAACAAAACAATAACTTACAATGATGGAATACTCAACAGTCTTTTGTGTCAGATTTAGTTGACACGTTAGCATAACTACATTATATGATCTACAAAAATGGTTGAATGTTAATCTCGAGCATCGAACATGGATCTGGAATGTCAAATCGAGCCAAGACCTGGGCACAAACAAAGAAATATTACGACACCAATCAAATCAAAACCATTAAATTTGCTGGCAACAATTTTTATCCCAATAACCTAGATTACAAGTTATTTGGAATTTCATTACACGACATTTCAAGAAAATAGATTAAAGGACTTAACATATTATTTATTTCAGGAAACTTAAAAGGAAATTTTTTACCGGACATTTAAAAGGAAAACTGCCTTCCAAAAAGTTATACGTCTTTCAATAGAGATGCCAAAAACAAATTTCCTATCCACCAAACCATGTATCTTTTCACAAGACCCCAGCATCATCGGGATATTTTCATCTGAGTTGTCAACCAATTTACAATAAACTATATAACATTGAAAGATGTCAACCAAGACATGATTTACCTCAGGATGCACAATGCCAAATGCCCCAATGGACTTTCCTTTGAATATAATACTTGCCTGTCTTCCAGGGAAAAACTCCGGCTCCTTGAATTGCATTGCAACAGAATAGCATTAGCTAGGTCCCTCGAATTCAAATTTCTTTATGATTTAAGTTAAGGACAATCTCTATCTTGTTTATAAATAGAACTGGAATTAGGCCTTCAAGCTACCTTCGTGCTAGAATGTTTCGAGGAACTACATCAACATGCTTTTGTTATGTTAACTACTGCAAAACCATTTAAATCTTACATGTGATGGCCTTATATAGTAACCCGAATCATCTCCAACTGTGACAAACGGCACACCAACAACCTCCATGATTCTATCAACCAAACCATGAATGATCTGCATGCATTGAAAAACAATATAAGCCGCGAGAATTTGGACAGCAATGAAAAACTATGTTCCATTCATTCCTTTAGTTTCGGAAGCTCAAACAATAATGCTTTTCAATTCCTCTACTGTGGTTATCCTGGTATTAACAAATGAAAAGAGCAAAACATATTTTGAGATTTTTCTGGTAGGATGTGGAAGATTAATCAGCGTTCACAAGCCAAGGACATTTACTCAAATTGCTCTGAGCAGGTAAATAAGACAAGATAATTTTATTCATGTCCATCGAATTACCACAAAGGTAGGTCAAAGGCGCTGAAAAGTGCATCCAGTATGAATACAAAGTGGTAGTGTGAGGAAATGCAAAGAGTGCTTAAAAGAAGCAATAAATGTTTCAACATGTTTTCCTTGCATCTTGAGAGATAGAGAGAACCTCGAATCCTGAATTTGAATTGCAATACAGAGCAGCAAGCCGACGTTGATTTGCAGCACCAACGTCTTTTTGATCATCCAAAACGACAATGTCACCAACCTCAAATATCTGCAACACAACAGCAGAAGAATTAAATGAGGAGACTAACTCTCAAACCTTATCCATCTAGAATTAAAGTCTTTATATCTGATTGCAGAGACTTCTTACTATAGTTTCTCAAAATATTATTCCAGTAGATATCAAACGAGCAAAGCATAAGAAAAGCAAGGAAACAATCTAAGACACCACGCACAATTTAAGTTCAAAACATGTATGCCAATACGCATGTCAAAAAAATTGGAACTCAAAATGATAAAGTGTTTTTTACAATTTTCAATAACATACATGAATACCTTCATCTGGGAATGGTCTGGGAAATTTGTCATCAATATTTATTTTTGGAGATAAGTGATTGAGATAAACAATTGTTCCTTTTCCTCAGGAATATCCAAATAAAAAGGGATGGCAGGTTGAAAACAATATAGGATCAATAATGTGTAATTAATAATGAATAAATACGATTAAATTGATTGATACAATGCTATGGGGCAGTGTACTTGTACATAATGACTTGAAATGTTACCAAGGCTTTTACACTATCTCAGGGAGACACATTGGAGTGCAGCAAAAAGAGAGCTTAGATATAACAAAGGTACCTCAGTTTGGTATTGTACGGATGAAACCACTGTTGATAAAATCGGTGATAATCGAAAATATCGCAATATTTTCTGTTTTGAAAATATTGCGATATTTTGAAAATATTTTGAAAATATCTCCATATTTTGAAAATATGGGCTGTGTTCAAAAAACTGAAAAAAAATATATATATATAATTTTTATGCTTGCCGATATTTTCGTCAATATTGCCGATAAGATGTTTTCTGGACCCTCGCCAATATTTTTCGGATACCAATATTATCAACACTAGATGAAACAATATCTAAAACAAATTGCATTTTTACTCTTGGTAGTAGAGTGACTTAGTGAACAAATAAAAAGCTATTTAGTAGCTCTTTCAACAACAAAATCAGAACACAAAAATATAGCCGGAGCAACATGTAAAGCAATCTTGTTACGTAGAATTTTCTACAATTTGAAGCTTCCACAAATGCAACCAGCAACTTTACACCGTGGCAACCAAAGTGCAACCAAGATGACAAAGCATCCAATCTATCATTTGGAAACAAAGCACGTCAAAATTCATCATCATTATGTTAGAGAACAAGTGCAGACCAAATTAAATGAACAGATTTATTGCAGTTTCCAAAAGATGTCAGGGGTTATGGATAAAAAATAAACATTATGAGTGGGTGTTCCGATATTTTAATGTCTATTTTATCTAAGAAGTCATAAATGTTATGTATTAGACTAATATTGTAAAGTCATAGAGTGGGAAATAAGTCACATATAACAAAAGAATGAAATTAGGTGAGTGGTTCCTTAAGAGAATAACAAAATTTGCTAGAGGTTTATACAACACCATTCCATGTAATTTTGAAACTCTCCATAGTCTAATTTAGCAATTATAGAACATCTTGTTCAATATATATGCAATAGTGAATGAACAAGAGAAGCCAGTTTCAAAAAGAAAATTCAGGGCATTTGATCTTTCCTTCATCTATTGCTGGTTTGAAACTTATTATTAATTTCACTAAAATATCTTATATTGTGATCAACAATTCTTGCAAATGTCCACCATTCCTAACCTATGTGTATAAAAAATCCCACCATGTTATTATTTTGTGTGACCAGAAGGTATGTCTCTACTGTGCAGTTTCTCTACAATAAAGATAAACCAGTCAGGTTTATTTTGAGATGCAATATTTTTTTCAAAAAGACTTCTGGGAATGAACCACCAGTAACAAAAAATGTAACCCCTTCTGTCAGCTTGCAAGGCAGAGAACATTATACCTTTATAGGCCGGGGATGATCTTTGTTGTGACCCATAGTCTTCAAAATACCAGGCAAGAGACTTGTACGAGCAACCTGTTAAAGGTCAAAATGACAATGGACATGGTAAGAATTACAAAGGGAATCCTAACATTGAGAGCAAGAGATCAAAGACATTAATTTAGGACGCAAATTTTGAATGCACCCTGATATCTCTCTTCAGACCACTTGTTGCAAAAAGAAAAGATGCTAAAATCTATTGGGATTCTTGCCATCAAAGGTGACTTAGGACAAAATTGAAAAAACAATACACATAAATTTTTCATATTACAGACATCATTGTTGTAAAATTTCATTTATTCCTATCAATATAAGACAAGTAAATGATGCATCACCTCAAATTCACTAGAACGAGGGTTTCCAATGACAACTGCAGTTTTCTTGTCATCCTTTCTGTTCACCATAGAAAAGTTCTCTTCATAAGAGCATAATATCCATGTTAGTACTTCTGTGAAACCGGCCATGGCAATCTGCAAGCAAAAAAGCACAACATAAATAGTTACTATCCCTCAAAGAGTGTAAATGTTGCCTTCACCTGTCTGTTAGGAAAATTTTCGAAGTATCTAATCATAATTTGGAACCCTAAATAAATGAAAATAGCATTTGGAATTATAAACACATTAATTGTGTGCGTGTGTCACAACTCACCAAGGTCATTTCATTTAGCTAGTTCGTATGCCAGCAGGTGGCCAGTTCGAATCACCCTCAGTGAGGCGCACTAGCCTACACTGTTGGGATTACTAGGGATGCCATCCAGGAAAGCAGATTTCCCAGTGAGGTTTTCTTTGGAAAAGATAGTTCTTGAGGTCATTATTAAGGTAATTAGCATATCCATGAGTCAGGATTTGCCATGTTAAGTGAGGGAAAATTGTCTAGCTAACACGTATCACATGAAATATGAAGAGTCATAGGATACAACAGTATATTGAGTCAGGATTGAGAGACAACTTAACACATGTGACACAATATATCACTTGTGAAGATTGAGAGAGAGAAAGAGGAGCTATTTTAGTGAAGTATAAAACACGTGATTTTTTATTTGAAAATGGACATGCTTATCGGATAAAAAAATGGCAAACTCAAAAAAAAGGACATAGGATATTATTACATGGTAAAACAACAAGAAGGGCAACATCCACGAAGCAAAGAAAGAGCTTAATTATTTGCCATCTCAATCAACATAGTAGACTGAGGACCCACATCCAATTTATAAAGCAATTGGTGCATCTACGTTAGATATTCAACTTCAAGTTTCAACCTATTGTGCCATTTTGAAGGCTTTGATGCTTACTTATTAGCACTTTCCTGGTTTCCCAGCAACTTAAAATACTTATCATACTTCAATCAAGCCTTGCCATAAGTCATGTCCCTTGCACACTTTTTGCCAAGCATAAACGAAGATGCCATTAAGGAGAAGATGGCATATAATGCCTACTTCCCGCCATTTCCAAGACAATCTTACTGGGGGGTATTGGTGCATAGTTTTTTTTTCTGTGGTTCATGGTCCCAGAGATCGGTAAGTCACTGTGTCCATGGAATATTGTTCCAGGCAGATCCACTTGAAGGGATCACTTCCTGCCAGCTCAATAACAGACCCTGACCCCGAGAGTTTGAACCCTTGACCTCTCAATAGCAAAGGTGCTTAACCACAGGGACTTGACCAATTGCGCTAACCCTTGGGGCTTAGGTATTGGTGCATAGTTATTTGTGCACATTCATAATTTATTGTGCACATTCATAATTAATTGTTCTAATTTATTGTGCATATAATTAGTCATTTATGCAGCTAGTGGGCATCAAAAAGCAACATTTTCATCACCAAAATTAAGCATTGTAATGATCAAAATAAAGCTGGCACAGTTTAGACAAACCATCTTGATCATAATCTGCATTGTTATGATCCCAAGTGGTCAGTAAGCTTAGCTTAACTAGAAAAATATGGCTAGAGGCCAGGAGGCTTAGTACACTGCAAATCAGTGAGCAGTTTGCATTCAGTTAGTTGCTCTATAAATTGGACCTGAGTCCTCATTGTACTATGTTGACTAAATGGGACCTGAGTTTTCATTGTAGTATGTCGACTGAGGTGACAGAATTATTCATTTTCTTTGCAACTGTGGACATTTCCCGTTCCATGGGTTTTACCATGTAATATCTTGTGGCTTTCATGAGTTTGCTATTTCGTTATTATCCCATTACAATGTTCATTTTCAAACAGTTTTAAATTGATTATTTTCCTTTTTATATCTGCTTGTACACGGATGTGATTTGTCTATCTGTAATTGTTAAAATTGGCAACTAGGGCCAAACTCCATGTGGGTCACCTTATTTATGGCAGCTCTGATATTTTTCCTAGGTTCTTCTCGTCGAGAGGTGTAGGATTGATCTAAAGACCATCCGATTCCGACGAGTATTTATGGATTATGAATTTATTTCTAATTACTTGACAAATTGTCAAGGTCGGCCCGCAGCTAAGTGTGTGGCACACATGCCCAGCATTTCATATAAATAGAAGAGAGGTTGAGTCATTTTAGCATCTCATCTCATCATCTCTTCTTCTCTCTCACTCTCCTTTCTTGTTTGGGTTAACAAAGGAGCAGCTAGTGGGAGAAGAAGGACGCAGCCACAAGGAAGAGGACGCAGCAAGGAGAGGGATGCAGCAAGGAAGGGACGCAGGTCTGTTCTGCGTTGACCTAAGGTGCAGCCAGCAAACAGTGACAGCGTTGACCAGCGAGAAGCCTCCTTTGACTGCGGTCTTGTGTGGGGAGTCTCCCTCAAGCAAGCCGCAAATCAGATCTGCTGTTTGGAGGGCTGATTTGACCACAAAGTGACCAGCGCAAATCTGGTTAGGGCTGACCACAGGGCTGCATAGACGTTGACCAGATTTGACCTTTTTCTTTGAACTGTTTCGGACTGTCCTTCATCTCTGTTGAAGGCTAGGTTGACTAAGGTTGATTCTAGACTAATTGTGAATCATCTGATCCACTTTGCAAGTGCTGGTTAGGGCATCTTTTACGCTTTCATAAAAATTACAGATCTGAACTACTGTACTATTTCTCTCTCTGCTGCACTATTGAAGATTAAAGAAAAATTGATCAAAGGGTTTCCCCGCATTGGGGTTTGTCCCTGGCGCGTAGCCGCCACATCTGGTGTCTCTTGTCTTGGTTTGTTTTCTGTCGATCTATTAATGTTCTCTTTGCACTTTATTCTATGTTTATGTGATTGCTAAATCAGTGGCTAATAAGAAGATTTGAAGTGAACTGCTCTAAGCATAGAACATACCATAAATTACCATGGTATCAAAGCTGAGGTGAAGACAAAACCCAATCAAGAGCAAGAGCACGAGCAATCACCGAACGCTATTGAAGCAATCCTAAGACTTCATGGTGTCCTCATCACACTTCCCCGCTAAAGACAAGCTCTACGAGAAGTCTAACTATCACGGATGGAAGATGTCTCTTGATCTGACATTAGAAGAGCAGGAAGTGTTGGACCATGTGAGAGGCAAAATTGTCGAGCCTCCATCAAATGCATCCGCTGCTGCGAGGAACAAGTGGACCAAGGGAGAAGTCAAAGCAAAGAAGATCATCCGGGACTCTATCGACAAGCCCCTGGTGGCCTATGTTTCCGAGCTGACCACCTCCAAGGAAATCTACAATAGACTGGTGAGTTTATTTAAAGTTAATGATGCAAATCAAGTTTTGTTACTTTGAAATAAGCTAAAGGAAATTAAGAAGGGAAAAGATGAGAGTATGCAAGCATATTTTTTAAGGATCACCAAGATCAAGAATGATCTCCTATCAATTGGGGAAGTGGTTCCTGACAGGGAAATGACTATCACAACTCTTGGAGGGCTCCCATCTGAATGGTATATATTCAGAACCACTCTTCTCAACAATAATGTAATTCTTGGATTTGAGGAATTGATGGCGAGATGCATTCAAGAAAAAACAAGGATGGAAGAGCAGGAAATCCTTGCACTTAGTGGCAATCCCTCTACTTTCTCCTCTCATCCTAAAAGGAGAAACTATTCTGGGGCTAAATCCAAAGGAAAGGTCGGACCGAAGGGTGGAAGAAAAGGACGATGTTACAATTGCAACAAAATGGGCCACTAAGCGATGGAGTGCCCTGATAAAAGGGACTCACATCATGGCGATGATCAAAATCACTCCCATGGCAATCAAAGGAATGGCAGGTTCAATGGCAAAAGGAATGTCAGAAATCAAGGAAGAGGTCAACCCTCCAAGAAGGAAAGAAACTCTGGGTATGAATCTAACGTTGTTAACAATAAGCAAGATGAATATTATCTACCAATGGCCCTCTCCACTACTGCTCCCCCGGACTTGCTGGGAAATTGGCTTATTGATAGTGGTGCCTTAAGACACTTCACTGGTTACAAAGAATCTCTCTCTAATCTGATAGAGAAGGAGACCAACCTGGAAATTGTTCTTGGGGACAACTCCAAATATCCCGTGAAAGGCGTAGGGAATGTCACTCTTCAATTGAATCAGGGTAATACAATTCATTTACAAGAAGTCCTATATGTACATCACCTCAAAAAGAACCTGGTGTCCATTTCGGCAATGGAAGACAAAGGCTACAAGGGGGCCTTCGTCGATGGTAAGGTACGTGTATGGAAAAAGAATTTTAAATATGCTTTCACTCTTGAGTTTCGAGTTGATTCATTATATCAGGTTGGAGGAAGTTCGTTGGGTGTCATGTCTTGTGACACATCTCTTCAATCCGAACTATGGCATCGGAGGTTTGCTCACCTTCATTATAAAGCTCCACCCGATGTGAAACAAATGGTGACTGGGATGCCCAAGTTCAAATTAGAGCAAGAAGGTGTATGTCCGGGATATGTCGAAGGAAAGCTCAAAAGGGGACCATTGCCCTCAAGCCATAGTGAGACCTCTGATATATTGCAGCTGGTTCACTCAGACATATTTGGTATGATGCCTATGAACTCCTTGGGAGGATATCTATATTACCTCACATTTACAGATGATTGTTCTCGCAAGACTTGGATATACTTCTTGAAAAAGAAGGATGAAGTGTTCTCCTGGTTTCATCACTTCAAAGCCTTGATTGAGAAACAAACCAAAAAGAAGATCAAGAGCTTAAGGACTGATAATGGGACTGAGTATGAATCCAATGAGTTCCATGACTTTTGCAAAGAATCTGGCATTAAGAGGGGGACTACAACGCCATATAATCCTGAGCAAAATGTTGTGGCGGAAAGGAAGAATCATACGATTGTGGAAGTTGTCTGTGCTATGCTCCATGATCAAAGACTTCCGAAGTTTCTATGGGCCGAAGCTGCGAATACTATCGTATATGTACAAAACCGGTGCCCTCATCAAGCATTGGGTTCCAAGACACCCGAAGAGATGTTCACTAGTAAGAAACCTGACGTATCTCATTTTAGAATTTTTGGAAGTCCTGTATATTTTCATGCGCCCAAGGAGAAAAGGAATAAATTGGGTGCATCTGGAAAGAAAGGAATCTTCATGGGCTATAGAGAAAATACTAAGGGCTATAGACTCTGTAGCTGGTCAAAGGGAAGTCGAGATTAGCCATGATCTCACCTTTGACGAAGATATGGCTCTTAGCAAAGTTGACAATCTTCCTACTCTAAGGGAATCTAAAGAAGTTGACACCAGGAAACCAGAGGAAAAGGAAGATGAGACGATGCCTGATGTGGAAGAACCTATGGATCCTATTGACCCCCCTCCGCAAGAGCCTTCCTCTTCTAGGAAGAGGCCTTCATGGCTCAGGGGGACACTTGATGATGCCGAAAGACACATTGCACCCAGAGGAACTTTCTGTGAAAGTAAGAAACCGGCCAGGTATCAGGGATACTTGACCATCATGAGCACAATCATACAAAATGAGCCTTCGTCGTTCATAGAAGTTGTCAAGCATCAAATATGGAAGTATGCTATGACTGAGGAATATGAGTCCATCATGAAGAACGATATCTAGGATGTGGTCCCCAGACCCCGGGACAAAGCTGTTGTCACTTCAAAATGGCTTTACAAGATAAAGCATGGAGCTGATAGAAGTGCTAAAAAATATAAGGCTTGTTTTGTCGCTCGTGGCTTCTCTCAGAAGGAAGGCATAGACTATGACAAGATATTTGCACCTGTTGCCCGATACACTACCATCTGCTCCATCATAGCCCTTGTTGCCTACATCAAATGGATGTCAAGACTGCATTCTTGCATGGTTCGATCAAAGAGGAAGTCTATGTGGAACAACTAGAAGGATTTGAGATTCATAATTAGGAATCTCATGTGTGCATGTTGAAAAAAGCCCTCTATGGGCTGAAGCAAGCACCTCGAGTATGGTATGAGAGGATCGATAGCTACTTGGTGAAGTTGGGATTCACTAGGAGTGAAGCCGACCCTTACCTTTACTTTAAGGTTGAAGATGACAAACCTCTCATACTGGTGTTGTACGATGACAACCTCTTTCTAACAGGTGCAGACCCTCTCATTCACAAATGTAAGAGGGAGTTGGCTTCTGAGTTTGAGATGAAGGACCTAGGACTGATGCACTATTTCCTAGGACTGGAAGTCTAGCAGAAGCCAAGAGAGATTTCCCTATCTCAAGGAAAATATGTGGTGCAGGTATTGGAGAGATTCGGTATGGTGGACTGCAAGCCCATGACTACCCCGATGGAGCTTGACTTCAAGAAGTTAAGCGGTAGTGTTGCCGGACCTGCTTTACAAAATGCTACCGAGTATCGTCAACTCATCAGAGCATTGATGTTCTTGGTGAACTCCTGTCCGGATATATGTTTTGCAATCAACACATTGAGTCAACATATGGTTGAGCCTCACCACACACATTGGATTGGTGCCAAGAATCTGTTGAGATACCTCTGTGGCACAATCACTCATGGGTGAGATACACTGCCGAAGATGTAAGACTACATGGATATATCGATGTTGATTGGGTAGGCAGTGTGTTGGACGAAAGAGCACTTCCGAGTGATGCTTCTCTTTGGGATCTGCCTCAATATCCTGGATGAGCAGGAAGCACAATTCGGTGGTGTTGAGCACCGCTGAGGCAAAGTACATCACTGCGAGTATGGCCTCTTGTGAGGCAGTCTAGTTGCGGAAGCTCTTCAGTGAGTTGTTTGGATTTACATTGGACACTACTGTGATCATGTGTGACAACCAGAGCAAGATTCGTTTATCAGAGAATCATGTATTTCATGATCGCTCCAAGCATATCGATATCAGGTACCACTATATCCGAGATATGGTGCAGCGGGGAGCAATAAGGCTCCAACATATCTATACAAATGAGCAGGTCGCCGACATTTTGACGAAGCCCCTGGGAAAGGTCAAATTCTTGACTTTTCGAGAATGACTTGGTGTCGTTGAGAGACCCTCTTATGAAGGTTGTGTATGATGCATACATTGAGCTCTGGGAGCTCCAGGGGGTGTGGGGTACTTCTTGGAGCAACAGACGACCACAGGCCGACTCAGCCTCCCTAGTGGTGCGCTATCTATAGGGTTAAAGGTTCAACCTTCCCCTGTGATACCCCGTGGCGACTTTGGAACAGGATGATTAGTTCTCCTATCGAAGCATCCTACTCATGCAGTCTGGGACTCGTGGAAAGTACCTCTCATCTGATCAATGAGTAGGGAAATGGAGTTAGGGACCATTAGTAGTACTATCGATGGACGCATCGTTGTATCTACCGTACTCCCTATGCTAGGATGACCTCCATTGATCTAGGATCAGTGAGAGTGGTATGACACACTCTGAGACTGACTTCGTGTCAGTGGAGGATGGTATGATACATCCTCGATCATTTCTTCTTCTTCATAGTTCAGCAAAGTAGAGCCTAATAGTGCAGGGCAGTGCATTTGATGGCAAAGATAGTACCGACGGTCATAAGAATTAGCAAATGGAGTTCTCCATAGTTGAGAGGGAGTGCAACTAGGGCCAAACTCCATGTGGGTCACCTCATTTATGGCAGCTGATATTTTTCCTAGATTCCTCTTGTCGAGAGGTGTAGGATTGATCTAAAGATCATCTGATTTCGACAAGTATTTATGGAGATATGAATTTATTTCTAGTTACTTGACAAATTGTCAAGGTCGGCCAGCAGCTAAGTGTGTGGCACACATGCCCAGCGTTTCATATAAATAGAAGAGAGGTTGAGTCATTTTAGCATCTCATCTCATCATCTCTTCTTCTCTCTCACTCTCCTTTCCTGTTTGGGTTAACAAAGGAGCAGCTAGTGGGAGAAGAAGGACGCAGCAAGGAGAGGGATATAGGTCTGTTCTGCGTTGACCTAGGGTGCAGACAGCAAACAGGGACAGCGTTGACCAGCGAGAAGCCTCTTTGACTGCGGCATTGTGTGGGGAGTCTCCCTCAAGCAAGCCACAAATCAGAACTGCTGTTTGGAGGGCTGATTTGACCACAAAGTGACCAGTGCAAATCTGGTTAGGGCTGACCGCAGGGCTGCCTAGACGTTGATGAGATTTGACCTTTTTCTCTGAACTATTTCAGGCTGTCCTTCATCTCTGTTGAAGGTTGGGTTGACTAAGGTTGATTCTAGACTAATAGTGAATCATCTGATCCAGAAGTGCTGGTTAGGGCATCTTTTACTGTTGTCATAAAAATTAAAGAAGAATTGATCAAAGGGTTTCCCTGCATTGGAGTTTGTCCCTGGCTAGCTGCCACATCTGGTGTCTCTTGTCTTGGCTTGTTTTCTGTCGATCTATTAATGTTCTATCTGCACTTAACTCTATGTTTATGTGATTGCTAAATCAGTGGCTAATAAGAAGATTTGAAGTAAACTGCTCTAAGCATAGAACATACCATAAATTAACAGTAATTCTCATGATTTATGTTCCAATATAGTTCTAGACCATAGCTAATAATTAATTATACTGATATCAGAACAATAATAGAACATGGTATCACATTCAAATCTTAGGGTGGAAGCTTGATAAGCCCTAAAATTAAAATTTCAAGAGCATTATCACATAAAGAATTTTTAACTGAATATCATTCTCAAAGATTAGACAATATTGGAAGTTGTTTTCTTACATCATTGTTGTTTGGAAGTATCGTCTTCATGGAAGGGTTGTTGGCCTTTACTGTGCAAATTAAACTCATGAAAGTGTTGCAAAAAATAAAACATGAAGCTTCTGGCGTTTAATGATTGTTCTTGTTGCAATACAATTAGCTACATTACTAGGTATTACTTAAAATGCTTGAACAATAGGCTACAATACAACATCTGAAATGCTTTTGAACAATAGGTCTACAATTTTAGTAGAGGTGTTGTTTACTCTTAAATAGCCATGGGCTGCAAGGAATACTAGTTTACAAGCTGCCACACCAAGAGCACTTATCAATGGCATATTTTTAAGATTTATTGTACCATCATATTTTTGGCCCATGAGTTTGTAAACTGTCCTACAGTAACCTGGATCTTGCATTTTCTTTCTCTAGTAACATGGTTCTTGGATCTTTCAGGCGGATTGTTAATAGCACTAACCATCTCATGCCTATAGGGTAGATGAAGAACAGTCAATTGTATACCACATGTAGCAAAACCTCACCACTTCATCCACCCCATCCCTATTACCAACATAAAGAAAATCTAAAATTGTCCACAACTATCAGGGAACAGCACAAATTTAGATTCTCTAGATAGTCTACATGTGGAAATGCCATCTAAACTGAATCACATTCATATTTTTCCACTCTCCTTATACTTTCTTTGTCCAGACTCCATATTACTCTTTCTTGATATGTTTTTCTCTTTTTCTTTGATACTTTAGGCAAAATTTGTAATCATTGATCCCTTATACCTAGGGATATCCCACAAGACACTACCTAGGTTCAAATCCTACAAGTGATATGTTGTACTCATATCAAGTATATTGTTGTAATGGCTTTGAGCCTTGTTGTATGTCTTGGAACCCTAAAGAATTTCTTACCCTTGCCTATGGGCTGGAGGGTGGGAGACAGGGTAAAATATATGGATATATCATGTGTTGAACTTGTAATATCATTAATAATATCAATTTTATTTAATTTATCCTACAAGGTGTATGGATTTGTTCTTTTTTATTTGTGAAGCTTTAATGTAATCACCATTTTGTCTTATTATGGGTCCATCACCAGCACCATTATAAATTAAAACACAATGAACCACCATTAAAACTTGTTAAAATTAGCAACTAGGGCCAAATTCCACCTTGGGACAGCTCATATAGTGGAGATGATTGTTGCATTGGATTCCTCTTTCTGAGAGGTCCAAGTTTGATATAAAGATCATCTCATTCAGACAAGTAGAAGTGTGACTTCGAATTTATTCTCCCACATGAACAAATTGTTCTAGTCGGCCTCAGCTTAATGTAGGCTCAAGAAGCCCAATAGATGTGTCTCTTCACCCACATCAAAGTGTATAAATAGAAGAGACCTCACACCTCATTTGGACATCATTCACTCACACTTTTCTCTCTTCATCAGATTGGTTTGTACAACTTGGGCATCTTCTCCCTCTCTCTCACACGTGCGGCTAGGAGGACAAAATTTCTGGGCTAAAACAGAACCGAATTTCAGACTATTTGACCAGCGTTGACCGAGGCTGTTTTGACCGAATTTGACTAAGGTTTTGGAGGCAGGATTCCGATTTCTCTAGGCTGCATTCTCTGGCACAGAAATCGAGGTGTTTGGGACTATTTGACCACTGTTGACCGCAAGGCTGAATGATGTTTGACAGATTTTGACAAGTATTTGTAGGACTATTTTGGGTCGACTTTGACCCTTGATGGACACTGAATTAATCTGCCTTTGACCGAGCTTCAAAGGAGGTGACTTGCTACTAATTTGACCAGCATTGACTTTCTGGTTAGGGTTGAAGTTTGACACCAATTGTCTGCAGAATTTGACAGGGCTGATTTTACTTTGTATTGGGCTAGTCTATTTGAATTTTGTACTCTCTCTCTCTGTTGAACTATTGAATAATAATACGAAGATTTGATCAAAGGGTTTTCCCCACATTGGGGTTTTTCCTTGGAATCCGCCACATCTAGTGCCCTTCTTGTCTTGGCTTGCCTTCTGCATATATTTTTATGTTCTATCTGCATTTACTATCAATGTGATTAATGGTTGATGTGATTGATACTGAAAATTGTTATTGGGCTGCTAAAGAACATTGAAATAAATTGTGTTAAGCATAGAACATACCACTGTTATCTAAAATTAACATGGTATCAGAGCTCAGGTGGAGACAAAGCCCAAGCAAGAGTGAGAAAAGCAATCACTAAGGGAAGTTGTTGAACAGGAATTTGAAGCTAGCCTCAATAACAACTACATCTTACTTCAAATCCGAGGACAAGCTTAAGGACAAATCGGACTATCATGCATGGAAGATGTCTCTAGATTTGACTTTGGAAGAAAATGATGCTATGGACTATGTCAAAGGAAGAGTGGAGGAGCCTCCTTCAAATGCACCTACTGCTACAAAAACAACGTACAAGAAAGGTGAGGTCAAAACTAAGAAAATTATTGTTGATTCTATTCACGAGCCTTTGGTTGCCTATATTTCTGATTTGGAAACATCTATGGAGATGTATGACAAGCTGGTTAGGGTGTTCAAAGTAAATAATGCAAATCCGGTTCTCTTTCTCAAGAACAAGCTAAAAGACAACAAGATGGATAGAGGAGAGTCCATTCAATCCTACTTCATGAGTATTACCGAAATAAGAATGATGGAAAGAGATAAGCCCTCAAATAAAAATAATCCTACCGCTTTCTCTGCTCATGCTAAAAGAAAGGACAATGTTGGTCCAAGAAGACAAGATCAAGTGTTTAAGTCGGGATTCAAAGAAGGAAGAAAAGGGAGATGCTTCAATTGCAATAGATTTGGCCACTTTGCTAGAGAGTGTCCTCACAATAAGGATACTCCAAGGGATGATGACAACAACAACTACTAAGGCAATGGCAATCAAAGGAACAACCCGAAGAAGTTTTCACCGGTATGAAACCTGATGTTTCTCATTTTAGAATTTTTCATTGTCCCGTATATTTTCAAGTGCCGAAAGAGAAAAGAAACAAGCTAGATGCATCCGGGAAGAAAGGAACATTTGTGGGCTACAATGAAACTTCGAAGGCATATAGAATCTGTGTCTGGTCAAAGAGAAGTGGAAATAATTCATGATGTCACTTTCGATGAAGATTTTGCCCTTGGGAAAGTCCGAGATCTTCCTATCCCTAGGAAGGACAATGATGATGATGCAGGAAAACAAGAAGAATCTCCGACAGATGATCTGATGCCCGAAGTTGAAGGTTCAATGGATCCCATTGATCTGTCCCCTCATGAGCCCTCTACTTCAAGAAAAACACTTTTGTGGCTCAAAGATACTCTTGAAGATGCCAGGAGACATATTGCACCAAGGGGAACATTTCATGAAAGCAAGAAGTGGAACAGGTACCAAGGGTACTTAGCTGTTGTGAGTACCATAGTTCAATCTGAGCCATGTACGTTTGAAGAAGCCATGAAGCACCAAGTTTGGACAGATGCGATGAACGAGGAATATGACTCGATCATGAAGAATGATGTATGGGATGTGGTTCTTAGACCCAAGGGCAAGTCAATGGTCACATCAAAATGGCTTTACAAAATCAAACATGGAGTTGATGGGAGTGTTGAAAAGTTCAAGGCCAGGTACTTTGCTTGAGGCTTCTCTCAAAACGAAGGAGTAAACTATGATGAGATATTTGCACCAATTGCCCGGCATACAACTATCCATTCGATCATAGCCCTTGCTGCCTCTCAAGGACAGAGCTCACACCAAATGGATGTCAAAATTGCCTTCTTGCATGGCTCACTTAGGGAGGAAGTCTATGTAGAACAACCCGAGGGGTTCGAAGTTCAAGATCGTAAGACACATGTATGCACGTTGAAGAAAGCCCTCTATGGGTTGAATCAAGCCCCTAGGGCTTGGTATGAGAGGATTGATAGCTATCCTATGAAGCTAGGATTTACAAGGAGAGATGCTGACCCGAACCTATACTTCAAGGTTGAAAAGGATAGGCCTCTCATTCTGGTCCTTTATGTGGATGATCTCTTTCTGATAGGTGATGACCCTTTAATTTATCAATCCAAGAGGGAGTTCGTTTCTGAATTTGATATGAAGGACCTAGGGCTGATGCACTACTTTCCTAGGGCTAGAGGTCTGGCAAAAGCCATGTGAGATTTTCCTTTCTCAAGGAAAATACATTGTGAAGTTGCTTGAGAGATGTGCGCTGGTGGATTGCAAGTCTGTGTCTACTTCGATGGAACTCAACTTCAAGAAGCTATGTGGAAGTGTTGTTGGGCCTGGATTAGCAAATCGTTCTGAGTATCGACAACTAGCGGGAGCCCTGATGTTATTGGCAAACTCTCGTCCTAACATACGCTTCGTTGTGAACACGTCGAGTCAATTTGTGGCCAAGCCTCATCACATTCATTGGATTGTTGCTAAGAATCTCTGGAGATATCTCCGAGGCAAATCCACTATGGACTGAGATACACTGTCGGGAACTTGAGGCTGCATGGATATACAGATGCTAACTAGGCTGGCAGTGTGGTGGATCATAAGAGTGTGTATGTGTTAATTCTCGTTGGGATCTGCTTCAATATCTTGGATGAGCAGAAAGCATAAATCGATTGCTTTAAGCACTGTCGAGGCCAAATACATTGCAGTGAGTATGACCTATTGTGAAGTTGTTTGGTTGAGGAAGCTCTTCAGTGAGCTATTTGAGCACGTGCTAGATACCACCATGATCTTCTGCAACAACTAGAGTGGGATTCGCCTTTCAGAGAATCTCGTGTTCCGCGACTGCTCCAAGCACATTGATATCAGGTACCACTTTATTCGGGATATAGTACAACAAGGAGCAATGAGGCTCCAACACATCAAGACGGATGAGCGGGTCACAGACATTCTCACGAAACCTTTGAGGAAGGTCAAATTCTTAACATTCCAAGAGACGATTGGAGTCGTGGAAAGACCCTCCTATGAGGGTGTCGCATGAGTTGGACACTAAGCTCAGGGAGCTCTTGGGGGCTTGGGGAAATTCTTCGAACTATTAGCGACCATAGGGTGAGTGGTTCACCTTCCCCTAGTGGTCCGTTGTGTACAGGGTGAGTGGTTCACCTTCCCCTGTAATACCCCATGATGGTTGACATCTATGTAGGATGAGTGGTTCACCTTCCCCTAAGATTGACATATGCATAGGATTAGTGGTTGACCTTCTCCTATGGCCATATGAGCAGGAGTTCACCTTCTCCTACCAATGCCACTCCATACATCCTACCCATGGAGTCGGGGACTCATGGGAAGTATCTCTCATCTGACCAATGAGTTGGGAAAAGTGGTTAGGGACCATAGCACTACCGACGAACACATCGTGTACTGTCGTACTCCCTATGACTAGGATGCATGGTGTTCAACAACTTGATCTAGGATCAAGGATTGACTTTTGTCAGTGGAGAGTGGTAAGGTCTAGTGACTCACTCTCGATCACTTCTTCTTCGTTATTACTTCATGGTTCAGCAGAGCAGAGCAGTGATGGAAAAGATGGTACACGATGACAAGATGGAATGATGGTGATAGATGGATTGGCAAGTGGAATTCTCCCTAGTTGAGAGGGAGTGTTGAAATTGGCAACTAGGGCACCTTAGGACAGCTCATATGATGGAGATGATTATTGCAATGGATTCCTCTTTTTGAGAGGTCCAAGTTTGATATAAAGATCATCTCATTCGGACAAGTAGAAGTGTGATTTTGAATTTATTCTCTCACATGTACATATTGTTTTGGTCGGCCTCAGTGTAATGTAGGCTCAAGAAGCCCAATAGATGTGTCTCTTCACCCACCTCAAAGTGTATAAATAGAAGAGACCTCACACCTCATTTGGACATTATTCACTCACACATTCTTCTCTCTTCATCAGATTAGTTCGTACAGCTTGGGCTTCTTCACTCTCTCTCTCTCACGTGCCGCTAGGAGGACAGAATTTCTGGGCTAAAACATAACCGAATTTCAGACTGTTTGACCAGCATTGACCGAGACTGTTTTGACTGAATTTGACTGCGGTTTTGGAAGCAGAATTCCGATTTCTCTAGGCCACATTCTCTGGCACAGAAATCAAGGTGTTTGGAACTGTTTGACTGGCATTGACCGCAGGGCTGAATGCTGTTTGACCAGTATTTGTAGGACTGTTTTGGGTTGACTTTAACCCTTGATGGATGCCGAATTAATCTTCCTTTGACCGAGCTTCAAAGGAGGTGACTTGCTGCTGATTTGACCAGCGTTGACTTTCTGGTTAGGGCTTAAGTTTGGCTGCAGTTGACTGCAAGATTTGGCAAGGCTGATTTGACTTTGTATTGGGCTAGTCTATTTGACTTTTGTACTCTCTCTCTCTCTCTCTGCTGAACTATTGAATAATAATAAGAAGATTTGACCAAAGGGTTTTCCCCACATTAGGGTTTTTCCCTAGCATCTGCCACATTTGGTGTCCTCTTGTCTTGGCTTGTCTTCTGCATATGTTTTTTTGTTTTATCTGCATTCACTGTCAATGTGATTAATGGTTGATGTGATTGCTACGGAAAATTGTTTTTGGGCTGCTAAAGAACATTCAAGTAAATTGTGCTAAGCATAGAACATACCATTGTTATCTAAAATTAACAAAACTGAATCGCAAAAGGAGAGAAGGCCAAGAAGGCTACCTTCAAAAAGTTAACAACCATGTCATAAACATGAAAAAAGGGCATATTGTTTCCATTGGTATAAAAGGTGCTAGCCCAAAAGGCACAACTTCTAGCCCCCAAAAATCAAGGGCACGCAGCACGCTATCCTATCAATTTAACAAATGTTAGTCCATCAACTAGCGTTTGTGCAAAAAATTTAAAGGACAGTCCATCATTTATCTACTGGTTATACACCTTTATGAAACCATCTGCCAGAAATATCGCTGCCAGGCATAGGTGTTCCCCTCTGAAACCAGCAGTGAACAAATCACCTTAGGAGGTTATAACGACAAATCCTATCTGCCACAGCTGCTAAATCAGTGGCCTGTTGACCTACCTAAGTTAATAAGCAATCGTGTTTGACCTTAGTTGAACTGTCACGTCTTCCTTGCCAACAATTGCAATGATGGAAGACATGATCGACAAAAATATAGTATATTAAGGTTAAAAAATTAATATATATAGCTTAGTTGGTTCAACCCTTTTCTCCAAAAGGCATAATGGCCAGGGACATCATGGGATACATTCCCACAGAGTCCTACAGCATTACTAACTGGTAATTCGAATGATGGCTATTCTCATCCTCCATGCCAAAAATCTGAGGAAGAGGTGGGAAGGGCACTAGCAAGGTATCAGCGTCCTCACTTGGAATGCTCAATACACAGGGGAGTTAAAAAGATATATAGTACATACCATATGCTATATTACTTTACATATCTATATTATATGATGCATTTTAATATTATATATTTTAGTCATTTTATACAAGGAAAAAAGGGGGCAATGTAAATCAATTAGAAAGTACAGAAAAACGATACGAATGAAAAGTTGCAATGAACATTGCTGGTTCGAAATGTTTTAAAAGCAGAGAACTCATTTAGCATAACAAAATATGGGATTTTGTGGAATAGTCAAATATCTCCCATTAATGAGAAAGCAGGAAACAATAACTCTGGAACTTTGTAGCGAAAGCTTAACTGACTTAAAAAAATTTATTGAAAATGCCAAAGAATATGAATAATTTCAGTTATTAATATTTTTGACTGACCTAGTGGCAGCTCTGCAACAGCCACTAAGCAGCACTAGTGGTGCTACTTGGCAATTAATAATTCAATTCTAATTGTTATCAATACTGTCCAATAGAGATTGTATGAATCACTGTTATTATAGGCAACGCTCGTAGTAGCAATTTCTACTCAAATAACAGTGAGTTTGGAGAAGTTCCTTTTATTAGTTTTTTTATCAGTGGCAGAAGGTCTCTAGTTTTCCATCAGATTGCTGCTCTGATTTTAGCAGCAAAGAGAACACGGATTTGTTTTAGAGGCACCTGAGTTGGTGATGAACAATGAAACAGGCTCTAATGAAAGGATTACTGGAACAACTTGGAAGGGTTTATAGCCTTTGCAGTGTTCTTTCATAGCCCTGGCACTGTCTAAATTCCTCTTAAGAAATATTTCAAGTCTATCTTTAGTTAAACTCTCACACTATAAGGAGTGTATCTTTGTAGTCAGGGTCCTGGGACTTGCACCTAGCCTCATCTGCACCCACTCAGAAGGTTTTGAACTACATTGCTCTGCAATGTCTACATTTTATTAGTAACTACATTCAAAACTTGTAGAGATGAAGGGCAACTGAGATGAAATGGCCATATGCCATTGGCAAGGCTCTCATACTCTTTGTAACATACCTTGTGGTAATCATAGTTGTCTATAGCCATTCTTAGATAAAAACAAAAAGGCAAAATGGTCCAATGGAAAAAAGGCACATTCTCAAATCTACAGGAAATAAGAGACATGAACATCCTAATAGACAGAAACCTACAGAAAAATTATTGAACATAAGTAATAGTGATCATGTATAATAGACACTATTTCAATTGACTTTGTTAGTAGATTTCAATTGACACTGTTCTTCAAACAAATGCTCTTTTATAACTGTATCTAAATTTCTGTCACTGTTATAATAATTTAATCCCATCTAAAGTGTTACTACTTGATCATTATTTTTTCTTTTGTGGAGCTTGTAGCATCATTAGTAGTACTCAAGAGTATACCACATCATCCCTTGTTGCAGAGCTCTCGATCTATACTTTCCAATGCAATAAATGACACATAAACCTGTCTCTAAATATCACTTTTTAGCAATGTTTTAAAACTCCGACTCCGACTCCGACTCGGCCGAGGGTAGAGTCCGACTCCGACTCTGACTCGGTATCCACTCGGCTGGCTCGATTTCAATGACTCGGTCGTTGTAAAAAATACATTAAATATTTATATTTTATAAAAACACATAATTTTAAAGATTTTCATTCATGTTTCCAAACACACAGCATTAGAATATAGATAGAAGACAACATATGATCAAAGTAGGCTCATGAATATATTCATTATATCAAAATGGCACCCAGTGCACTGTCCAATACATACACAATGATGATATAGAGATCAAAACAAAAACACATAACCAAGGAGGCTATAAATGGCCTCTACAACAAAAGTCGGTGACCAGTACTACTGGCTACTGCTAGAGTTGCCAACATCATCTGGCTCAATGTTACTTGGGAGCGGGAGCGAAAGTGGGGAGCGAGAGCAAAAACGAGAGCGAGAGCAACATTTTCAGAAGCTCCCGGTTTAGGAGCGAATCCCAGAGGAGTTCGACAACCAATGTCACTAACATCAAGGTACATAGAGGGATTGGTGCTCTTGATTGAATACGAGTTCCATACCCTAATTCATGACAAAATTCAATGGAAACATTGCAACCCCCAATCCTAAAATCCTGAAAAACTGATAAGTATTAGAATAATGCTATATATGCTATTTAGATTAATGCTCATTCTTATTAGTAGTTTCTAGTTTTATCTTTTTAGCTGTTTCTTAAAAGAAATTGGTTGTTTCTATTACTGTAAATATCGTTGTATTACTTATTGAGCTTCATTTGCTCATGTAAATTAATTCAATTCATTCATTGATTATGGTATTAGGGCACAGGTATTTTTTTCCGAAATAATTTTTTCACTGTTTGAAAAATTTCGTGTTTATTTCGAAATTGTTCTTGAGGGGTCTGAATTTTTTACCGAGGCGTTGATGTCAAAGACGGAATCCGAAATCGAAAGCATTGTGTCGTTGAGACACTGTTGTTCCCCGAGGATTGGTATATCTGTTGTGAAGATCGTCATCATATACGACTAACTGAATTATCGACATGTTCAACAATACTCGAAAATTATAACGGCTTTGTCAGCGCTGTTATTTCCAGCAGAAGGTCAGCAGATTCAGCTTTACTTTTGGTTCGAATATATCTGAGGTTGAACCAAACCTAAGACAGACCACCAAGAAGCATCTGTTTGCTCTCGTCCACGAGGTATTTAGGTTGCTCCTCGAAATTTGATGCGCAAAGGCTTATGAAAGGTTCTGATGTCTGTTGTCGTGAGCATGTGACGTGAGCTCACACGCCGATTTCCAGCTATAGGCTTCAGTTTTTTACTCGCTAGGTTTCAACACACTAACATACTGACCTCTTCCTCTTGCCAAGATTCTCTTGAATTTGTTCGGGATTATCAAGTTTATCTTCATCGAAGACTTTGCCTGCAACCAAGACTTCCAACACCGATTTTTCGTCCTTGTTGATCACTCCAAAGCTGGATTGGTTCATGCACACTCTCTTCCCCGGCAGCAAACGGGACGACGCAGCACTTAAACAACCACAACATGGAATTCTTACACATAGCACAAGAAATTGACGCTGCAGAGGTTGCATGTTCTAAACTTACGCATGAGGTTGTGCGCAGTGATTTGGAGGAATTACGAGAAGTTTTAGAAAATCTGCTGATTCAGGCATCTGTATCACTTTGTAGTTTCATGGTCTCGGGTTTAATCTCGGACTCACCTTGTGATTTGTTTCCTAAGGAATCTTTGGCAACGCACAACAGGAGTCTAAAATTACTAAGGCTAAAATCTAAAGCTTGTATTTTTTTTAACCAAGGTATTTTACTTTTGCCGAAATTTTTTCCGATTACAAATTTGATGTGGGTTTTGTGATATCTCAATTGGGTAATCGGCAGAATTTTCTGGGTACATTTTTTTTAGTCAGCAAATTTGAATTTTGTTTAACACCTGTCAGATTTTGTCCGGATCAGCTGGCATCTGCATTAAAAGTCGTGCCAGACTTTCTTGTTGTTTTCTGTGTCTTGGGAAACGTGCAGATGGCCTCGCTAACAAATCTGATGTTGAAAGGCAGTCAACGCTTTAATGGCACCAATTATAACATCTGGAAATAGAGAATGTTGACCATTTTTTAATATAAGCATCTTGACCAGCGTGTTTTGGGCAAAGAGCTCAAACCTGGTACAGTTGGTGCTGATCAAGATAAGTTTGATGATCAAAATCGAGAGGTTGTTATGCTTCTCAAACTCTCTGTAACTGATGTTCAGTTACCACAGATTCTTTCCGGCAAGACAGCTGCCGAAATCTAGCAACATTTGAAGGAATTACACGAGACATCCGACAAGAGCAGAGCATTTTTTCTCAAAAATCAATTGTTCTCCATCATGATGGAAGAACATATGTCTTTACAGGAACATATTAACAAGATTAAAGACATTCGAGATTAGCTCGAAGCGATTGGCCGGACCATGGAGGAAGAAGATATGGTAGTCATTACTCTGAAAAGTCTACCAAAACCTTATGAGCACTTCATAGAAACACTCAACATTACCTCCACAAATGTTGATCTGAAGTTTCCGGAGTAATGCACCAAACTCATGCAATAGGATCGTTGGAAACAACAGTTTGGTAGTGGTGCTTCATCAGCCTCCTCAGAAAATGCTTTTGCTGCCAAATATCAGTCCTCTCAGTCCTTTCAGCAAAAAGGTTCTTCTCAGCCTTTTGACCCTGCTAGGAAGAAAAATGTGTAGTGTAATTACTGTCACAAGTTCGGCCACATGAAGAAAGATTGCCAACAGAGGATTGCTTCTGAACAAAAGAAATAGGGAGGGCCCCATCAGACAGCGAATGTTGCAGAACATTCCGAGCAGACAGAATCTGCCTTTTACGCCTTTATGGCTAAAAGGTCTTCAGATCATGTTCTGTCTTCAGTCTGGTACATCGACTCTGGTGCATCACCCATTTTTCTCACAGGCATGACTGGTTTATTGACTTCTCATCCTTTAGTGATTCCATGGTATTCGGCGGAGGTGAAGAGTACACAGTGATTGGCAGAGGTACAGTTCAGATCCAGTCTAGTAGGCACACACTCATCTCCCTGAATGTGTACTATGTTCCTGGTATGGAAATCAATCTGCTATCTGTCAGCCAAATTATGAGGAACTCTCCTCAGCTTGATGTAGTGTTCAATGTGCACATTGGCACAAGTGTTCCATTATCGACAGGGAGACTAGTCTTACGGTTGTTGTTGGCCTAGAGGATCATGGTCTACACAGGCTTCTTCACACTGGTGATTCTCCAGAAGTGGCTCTAGCAGCTCGTGTTTCTCCCATCAGCACTTTGTGGCATCAGCGATATGGGCATCTAAACATGCAGTATCTCTCTCAGCTCTCTCGGGAGGGACTTGTGTCAGGGTTACCTGATATTCAGACTCAGCAGTTGGGAGTATGTGGCGCCTGTCAAGCTGGCAAGCAACATCGGTCTTCATTCAAGGATGGAGAATCTTGGCGCACATCTAAGGTACTCCAGTTAATTCATGCTGATATTTGTGGTCCCATGAATACATCTTCTATTACTGGTTGCAAATATTTTTTGCTTATTGTAGATGATTTCAGTAGAAAGATGTGGGTGTATTTTCTAAAAAATAAATCTGATGTATTTAGTATCTTTCAGAAGTTTAAAACCTTAGTTGAAAAAGAGTCTCGTTGTAATATCATGACTCTTAGGACAGATAACGGGGGGGAATTTTGTTCTTATGCTTTTTCCAACTTCTGTGATACTCATGGCATAAAACGCCAGTTCACTACTCCGTACACTCCCCAGCAGAACAGTGTTGTTGACCGTCGCAACCGCACGGTTGTTGAAATGGCTTGCTCCATGTTACAACACAAGAATATTCCAAACAAATTCTGGGCTGAAGCAGTCTTTACTGTTGTTTATCTTCTTAACCGATCACCTACTCAGGCTGTTAAGGGAAGACTCCCAAAGAGGTTTGGTCTGGCCGTAAACCGAAGATCAGTCACCTCAAAGTATTTGGCTCAATTGCATATGTTTGGATTCCAGCTGCTAAGCGCTCTAAGTTCGATTCCAAAAGCCAGAAACTCATGATGACAGGGTACAGTGATCATCACAAGGCCTACAGACTAATAGATATAGCCACTGGTCGTCTTAGCTTCAGTCGGGATGTGGTATTTGATGAAGACAGAGGATTCTTTCAGTCTTCTTCTTCTGAGCAATGGTCTAAGGATCAACCACACAGTGTTCTTCTTCCAGTAAGTCCACCTGATGGGAAGGATGATGCAACATCAGTGTTTGATAATACACTACCTGAACTTCCTCCGGAAAATAACCCTTCTCTTGCTGCTCCTATTGTTTCTGAACCTTCTTCATCTTCTCCTGATATTGGTTCCTCTACTTCTCGACCAAAATGGTGGGCTAAAACCATTGGTGATCTTAGGGATGATGAACTTCTTGAAGGACGAACTTCTAGACATAAGAGCAAACAACAGTCTACAGTAAATTTTGCTCTTATGGCTAATCTGCACAGTATCTTTGAGCCTCAAACTTACTCAGAGGCTAAGGGTATATCTGAGTGGGAACAGGCTATGGAAGCTGAATTCCAAAGTCTTCAGAAAAATCACACATGGACCCTTTCTGATCTTCCTGAAGGAAAAAAACCCATTAGTTGCAAATGGGTATATAAAGTGAAATACAAAGCCAATGGAACTCTAGACAAGTATAAAGCTCGTCTTGTGGCTCGAGGATTCTCACAGAAGGAAGGCATTGACTATGAGGAGACTTTTGCTCCTATAGCCAAAATGAGTACCATACGGCTTGTCCTTGTCCTAGCAGCTCAGTTTAAATGGAAAGTTCATCAGATGGATGTAAAAAGTGCTTTCCTAAATGGTGATTTACAGGAAG
>APFE030175559.1:1036-19934 GCA_000404065.3 Pinus taeda
CATATTTAGAGAAGGATTGTTCTTAATTGTCTTGTTTGTCACTAGAAAGCCTTAAGCTTCTAGGGAGGTTGGTTTTGTCCGCAAAATTGACTCTTTCCGCATGACAGTTAGTTAATGCATACAAGCTTGTAACTGTTGCACTTTAGATAATTGAATACTCTCTCATAAATAGCTCATGCATGTTAGTTCATACAAAGACCCAGTTGAGATCAGATGATGGGATAGTGTACTATCAATTGCATGAATATTCCTTGGAGGATATCTCTTTCATGTAGAAGGAATTCATCTCCTTTAGGATTGCATAGTTACTACTGATCCAAATGAGCAATGTGAGGTGGGAATTCACACAAGTGGAAGCATTAGACCCCAGGAAAAACTGCGCAAGGAAATAGGAGGCTTGGAGGGTAGAGGAAAAGGTTTGTGAGAAGCCTTTGACTGTCTATGAGCAGCAGAGGGATTGTACTGAGAGCTGGATAGCCTGTGAGCTAAAGATTTGTGTAATCCGGACATATTTCCACTTGTATGATAATATAGAGATCAGGGTTTTTAGCTGAGGCTTTCCCTGGGTTATTCTTATGTGTTCAGGTGTGGTTGATTTCTCTTCATCTATTATATGTGTTCTATTTGATCTTTCTCATATTTGATTAAGCTTCTGCAAAGTTTGTTGTAGAAGTAGATATTGTATTTTTATTTAGTATATTGCATAATCTATTGATCTACAGTGGGAAATTCTACATGGTATCAGAGCAAAGGTGATCAAAGGAGAGAAAAATATACAATAAGGGAGAAGTTCGAAGTTTGAGGTTCCTAAATATAGAAATCGAGTTCTTATCACATCTCAATTTCACCAATGGCGTTCAACGGTTTAAGACTCGAATATGCTCTTGATGGAAGTTTGAATTATATAGCCTGGAAGGATCACATGGAAGCAATATTAGAGGATAATGGTCTAAAGGACTTCATTGATCAACAAGTCCCCAAGCCCGCAATGGCTAATGCTACAAAATTGGCGGAATGGAAGAAATGTGTGGCTAGAGCAAGGAGAATCCTCCTGGAGGGAGTTTGAGATCACATTGTCTCAAGCCTCCATGGGAAGGAGACACCATTTTTGATGTGGAAAAAATTGAATGATCTATATTAGAACAAAAACGATCAGAGGAAGTTGGTGCTGAAAGACAAGCTTCGGAAAATCAAGTGTGAAAATGGTGACATGATCTATACATATCTAAACAAGCTCACCACTTGCAGGGACAAGCTTGGAAGTATAGGGATCATGACAACCAATGATGACATGGTGAGTCTTGCTCTCCTCGGTCTTCCTAAGAGCTGGTATAGCTACGAAGGCTTGGTAAATGAAAGAGAGAAACTGCTAGATTGGGAACGACTTTGGTCAGATCTGATGCAGGAGGAGATAAGAAGAATCAACATAGATGGTTCTTCATCCAAGGAGGATGAAGAAAATTGTGCCTTAGCAAGTAAGGAAAAGAAATGGAAGGAGAAGGATTCTCATCCCAAATCGAGTTCTTCCCATGGTGGGAAGAAGTTTGACAAATCAAAAGTGCGATGCTTTCATTGTCATGAGGTGGGCCATTATGCAACAAATTGTCCATTGAAGAAATCCAAGAAGGGATCCAAGGAAGGATTTGAAGGTGAGGCATTGGCCTCACAGTTTGTGTTGGATTTCATCCTCTTCGCATGCATGGTTTCATCCATGGTGGGATGTGGTTGGTTTCTTGACAATGGAGCTTCTTTCTACATGACCGGAGACAAGAGTTTGTTCAATACCTTGGAGAAGAAAGATCTCTAGATACTCATAGCAATGGATAATGATGAAAAGTATAGTGTCTCAGGTGTAGGCACGATTGTTTTTTAGAGGGAGAATGGAGCTCGCATTATCTTGAAAGATGTCAAGTATGTACCAGGACTAAAGAAAAAATTTGGTGTCGATCGCAATGCTGGAAGACAAAGGCTATGATGTAGTCTTTAGTAAGGGAAAGGTTTTCCTTCGACACATCACCACTAGACAGGTGAAGCAGATTGGTTAATGAGTCAAGAACTTGTATGCTCTTGAGGTTCAAGATGCATGCAAAGCATTGAGGAGCAAGGCAACTGATGGAGACTTGGTGGTTGAGAGGGAGAGTACATTACTTCTCAACATGCAGTGCCAGAAGAAGTATCAAACAATTATGGAGGAGCCACAATTGGTGAAGCAACTTCAGGAGGTTGTGGAGTGGCTACAACTAGAGAAGTTGAGAGGAGATTGAGTGGAGGCATCTACTCATGTAGAGACCTCCAGTAGGAGGAAATTTCGAGCCAAGTGGGTAGAGGAATCACATGCATCCATACCTCTAGGTAGGAGGTGGGGCGATGTGGAGTGATAGTCCCAAGAAGGCTGGAATAGGGGAAGGATCATTGAGATACCCAACCTCTTTGATTATACCTTGATACAGGAGCCCCGACGAGGAGTAGTAGGACTGGCTGAGTGGGTAGAAACAGATGTGGATGGAGCAGTAGAAAGAGATACAGTGCAGTAATCGCAAGACAACACAAGGCTAGCAGGCTGCAATAATGCAAGAGGCATAAGAGTGTTGCACCAGTGCAGGATGGCACAAATAGGTGTGCAATGATGTGAGATGCAGGGAATGTTGCAACATCGCATAGGTCAAAGAGGGAGCACTTGTCAGCGACAACGGGAGATTTAGCATCAAAGGGTGTTTCTAGGTTAGTTGGGAGATCAATTACTTACTTCTCAGTAACTGAGTTGCAGTGCAACAGTGGGTAGCACAATGCAACACGATGAGAGGAGGTACAGTGCGGATGTAGTGCTGGGAGATAGGACTAGCAGCATCACGAATGTAGCAGTAGGAATCAGTGTGATTGATGCAGTTAGAGATCAAAGTGACAGAGGCTAGAGTTTTCAGATACTGAAGAGCATAAAAGTGTAGAGTTTTTAGTCGACAGAGGCAATAACAGTCAGAGACTTTGATGACAGAGGCATCATTCTGATTCAAGTTGGATATTTTTTGTGTTCCTAGAGTTGCTGGAGCAACAACACTTGAGAGAAGTGTTGCATGTAGAACATTCCAAAGGTTCAAGATCGGGTTTTAGTTGAATGGATTTCTTGTTGAGAGGGAGTGTTGAAAATAGCAACAAGAAATTCTAAAAATAGAAATGCTAAAAATAGCATTGCTATAAATAGCATTTCAGGATATACTCCAACTTTGTCAGAAATAACAAAAATTAGAAATGATAAAAATAGCATTTCGAGATAGATTCCAATTTTAATTAGTCCCTGAATTAAAATTCGAATTTAGTTTCACTAGCTATTTGAAAAATAATTAATTAATTCATCTTGAGTTAATTAGTTGGAGAAATTCAAACATGAAGCCTTTGTGAAGACATGCAACAGTGATCCCTTTGATTGAGGAAGTTATCCCTTAATTAAGGAGATAAGGATGAGTTGTATTTGATTTGTAATTAGTTAGCTCAATTAAATGAGTTAAGTCCAGTTAGATTAGTTCAAGTAGTTTTTTGAACTAATTTCGAGTTCAGTTAGTTAATTCATGCATGCATGTAACTGCTACACTTCAGATAACTAAATATTCTCTCATAAATAACTCATGCATGTCAGTTTAGACAGAGATCCAGTTGAGATCAAATGATGGGACAGTGTACTATCAGTTGTTGGACTATTCCTTGGAGGATATCTCTTGCATGCAGAAGGAATTCATCTCCTTCAGGATTGCGTAGTTACCACTGAGCCAAGTGAATAGTGTGAGGTGGGAATTCACACAAGTGGAAGCACTGGACCCTAGGAAAAACTACGCAAGGAAATAGGAGGCTTGGAGGGCAGAGGAGAAGGTTTGTGAGAAGCCTTTGACTGTCTATGAGTAGCAGACGGATACTGAGAGTTGGATAGCCTGTGAGCTAAAGCTTTGTGTAATCCAGACATATTTCCACTTGTATGATAATATAGAGATCGAGGTTTTTAGCTGAGGCTTTCCCCAGGTTATTCTTCTATGTTAATGTGTGATTTATTTCTCTTCATTTTTTATATGTGTTCTATTTGATCTTGCTCATATTCGATTAAGCTTCCGCAAAGTTTGTTGTAGAAGTAGATCTTGTATTTTGCTTTAGTATATTGCATAATCTGTCGATCTACAATGGGAAATTCTACACATGTCAAGTTGCATTTGGTCCTGAATGCCTTTTGCTAAACGACCTTGTTCTAAACATGGAAATGGTTCCTCCATCCATGCATTGATAAGAATGAATCCAACCATAGGCTATTCGAAGGCTCTCTAGAAAAATTAGATACTGCATCTTTTAGTTTGCTAATATGTTTTCTTTGGAAAATAGTTATGCTTTGTTTTCATCAACAACTCTGTATAAAGCCAAAGATCTACATGTATGATGGGGAGGGATGTAATGTTATGTTTTTATTAATTTTACAAACTTATGTTTTGGAGATCCTAAACTATATATGATTGCATCTAAGCTTTGTTTTAATTCAGTCTTGGCATTATCTTGCTGTAAGTAATGGTGTTTGTGTTTTGATTTACATTTTACTGAGTTAGTTTCACACTATCTAGGAATGGCAAGGGCCCACCACCCCTGGAAAAAAGTCTTGTAGTTAATTTATATCTTAGAACTGGTTTTCTTGGTTGATATATGACATAAATCTTGTGTGATGAATGACCGTTTAGATTTTGAATTATTAGAATAAATTATGTACTTAAACTCTTACTATAATTTCATGGATTAAAATAAACAACAATAAATCTTATTTCCCGTTGACATAAATAAATCAAAAGTCATGCTGGGTAATGGTTTGACATGTCACGATTTCCTTTGAGAAACTCTGTCATGCAGAACACCTATGAAATCATATTAATTCAAGTTTACAATTGAAATGTATTTTACTCTGCATGTTTCTGAAGATCGTTATTGTCATATGAATGTTAGAGTTCCATATTTCTTGATTGATAATATGATACAATGAGGGAAGAGTTGTGTCAAAAGTAAGGTTTGGTGTGCATTGTTGTAGGATGCCTTAAGTTTTAGCTTCGATTTCTCTAAGTTTTGATTATGTATAATAGGTTTGATTTCTTAAGTTTTATCATAGCTTTGATTTTTCCAAGTTTCGTAATGAAAAGTAGATTCATATTTTCTGAGTTTTACCATGAATATTAAATTCGATTTCTCTGAGTTTTTAGATTCGATTCCTTTGAGTTTTCGTAATACAGTAGACTAGATTTTTTGAGTTTCTTGACTGCAGGGTTTATTGAGTCTTTATGATTCAGTTTTTCTGAGTTTTACTTTACAGTTGAAAACTCCAGATTCAATTGAGCTTTTAGGATATCATTAGTTTAGAGATTCTTTCATTAATTTGAGTGAGTATGGAAATAGAGAAAGGAATGTCTTTTGATGATAAAGTAAAGTAGTAGATTTGTGAGACCCGGGATTTATATTTAGTGTGTATGCCTTTAGAATAGGATTCTCTGTTTTTTGATTAGCATAAAAGTGTGTTAAATGAATTATGCTTTCATTAAGCATAGTTTTAATTCTGTAATTAGCTTCTAAGCATTTCATAGTTAACATATCAGTGTGATTTTATTATCAAGAGGAATAGTGTTTGGGAATGATTTGTTTGAGTTCTGCATTGTAGGAAGCCTTGCTTAGTTGCATTTTTCTTGCTTAAATGAGTGATTGAATAAAGTTAAAATAGATTATGTAGGGTTTGATGAGTGAGTCCTTCAATTTATATTGGGTGAGAATTGAGTCCTTTAGGTTATAAAACAAGTGTGATCATTTTGAAACTTTGTTAGACTAGTTGTTGTTTGCTTTTCTAATGAGTGAGTTTATAATTAGTGATCCAAGTAGAGTAGTGATTATGGTTTTAGGATTTATTTTGATAAAATTCTTTGCTTCTGTTTATGTGATTAGAGATAGCTTGAACGGTTTTGTACTTATACAGTGATTTGATTTCATACCCTATTTTAGGTTGGATGCTTTGATCTTGCATTACCTGCACTTGTGTCTCTAAGTTTTATGACCCAATATTGATAATTTGATGTTGGACTTATAACACATATAATTTCCCCAACAGTATCTAACATTCCCCCCTTAATCTGAATGGTGTTTGTAAGTCCAAGCATCTTTCTAATATTTTCAAACTTTTATCTCCCAATGACTTTGATGAATGTCTACAATTTTCTCACTTGTGGAACATGTATTAGCTTAATGGTATTAGTTTCTCATTGATGTTGAAGTAAATGGTACTTGTGTTGATGTGCTTGGTTTGATAATGTAATTTACAAATAATGGCCAAGTTGATTGCAAAAATGTTGTCAATTGAAAGTGGAGTAGCATTTAATTGTTTCTCTTGCAAATAATATAATATCTTCCTTAGCCACACAAATCCTTTGTTGCCTCTATAGTAGGCACATATTATGCCTATGTAGTGGAATTTCCCGCAACAAATTATTTGCATGATCTCTAAGAATTTTCCATTCATCCAAGACTCATGATGTATCCTAAACAAGACACTCCATTCTCCTTATCCCCATCAAAGTATAAATCTATATGCCCAACTAGTTTGAATTCTTCCACATTAGAATATTTGGGCCCAAAGCCTTGAGTTCCTTTTAAGTACCTTAGAACTCTATTTGAAGTACACTAATGCCCCCCACAAGGTTTTTGCATTAACCTAGAAAGAATCCCAACTACAATTGAAATATATACTCTATTAGTAGTAAGGTATATGAAACTCCATTACAATCTATCTATATTTAGACAAATCCTAAAATTCATTCCCTTCTTTTGATGTTAGCTTTAAGTATTATTACATTAGAGTAAAGAAAGAATTACATTCAACTATGCCAAATTTGTTTAATAGTTCTCCAATGTACTTCTTTTGGGAGATGAATAAATTATTTAGATTTTGAGTTACTTCAATACCTAAGCAGTATTGAAGATATCCCATGCCAACATCATCTCAAAATTGTTCTTCAATTCTCTCTGTCATCAAAATATGATCTATATACACCACAAGACATACAACAATTTTTCCAGCTTTCTTGATAAACAAAGTTACAATATCAAGGCTAAAATGCACTTTAAATTTATCTTCAAAATATGTTGAGTTAAATTTTCATACCATGCATGGGGTGATTGCTTTATACCATATAGAGACTTGATGATATTGCATACCTTATGTCTTTGAACCTTCAAAGAAATTCGTTTTGGTTACGACATATATACATTCTTCCTTAAGTCTCCATTTAGGAAGGCTATCTTCACATCCATGTGATGAATCTTCCACCTATTCTGTGTTTCCAAAGCTGACAATGCACAAATTGTAGCCTATTTTGTTGTGGGTGAAAATATATCTTCAAATTCTATGATTTATTTCTTTTCATATCCTGTCACCACAAGCCTCACCTTATGTTTGTCAAGTGAACCATTTGATTTGTAATTTCTCTTGTAAACACACTTGCAACCAATTAGTTTGTTTCCAAATGGAGGATGCACTATCTTCCATGTCCCATTCTTGATGAAACTATCACACTCCTTTTGCATGGCTTCTTTCCACTCATGATGAGAAGTAGATTCTTCAAAGGAAGTCAATCCAATTTTAGTAGATAAATGTGATTCACAATCAAATGAAACATCCATATCATTTACATCACATAAATCTGAATTATCTACATCACCTCCATCTTGTCTTGTATAACTTATGGTTCATATATTCCAAACTTCATGAGGATGAGAACTTTCAAGTGTCTTTATAAGCCACTTCACACCTTTCTGTGATGGTCCAGGTTGCTCCACTAATTGATATGGTGTTGCATTCCCACCAAGGTTCATCCTCTCAATCCTCTAATTCACTTCATATAGATGAAATTCCTATTCCGATGAAGTGGTGTAGAAATTTTGAATAATATGACACTTATTCACAAAGATTATCCTGATTGTGCACTATTTTTGGAATCATGCATAATACATAACCTCCTCTACGTTGATCATCAATTTAGCGAAATTAAGAAACAATCGCATGCGTACATTGAAGCATCAATCACACATATCAACACAGTATATCACAGGGAAAGCATACAGCTGAAAACCCCCAACTATCTGTATATTATGTTGATTGAGAACATGTAACAATACATAGTACAATACTCCTCACAAGTACTCAGTACTATCTCCACCTGTTACACACAAACTAGCTCAGATCTGAATCAATCACAGGTTCAAATCTCCTCCGCTGTCTGCCTGCCTCCACTGCGCAATCCTGCATGAGAATAGATGAGAATGGCGTATGATCCAAACTCGTATTCCCTTTTCCTCTACCACGCAATCCTCATTGGCAATACTCAATCCATTGATTGTGCAAATCTCATGCACAACTATAGTCACAACTGACAGCTGTCTTGCCCTTTCACTCACCTCTAACACTTGTCTCCACTAAACTTTCCATGCACTGAGTTAACTGATGTATTCTTTAGTTGATTTATGAGTTAATAATTAGTGAATTAATTAATAATTAGTTCACACCCCTCATCACTAGTGTATTTGTCAGTTAGACTAAATACAACTAGTTCAACTAAGTCAAACTGAACACAACTCCATCAACTCCTCAATCAACTCTACCAAACTCAATCACTTGAGTTCTAATTGAAGTCTATCATGCAATAGCTCAACTAACCCATAGGAAAAGCGTATTTCCTTCTGGAAGTTGCATGTGCCACATCCGTCGCTCGAACTGAAGTGTTGCAAGAGGATAAGATAATGTTTATAGTCTAAATATTATTAAGAGCTAATAATCTTCGACCGTTCTATTTTTAGCCGGCAGTCTAAAAATAGACTCCGCCCATATGTCTAAAAATAGAGGTCCATCTATTTTTACCAACATGACAAATCATCCACAAATAGCATCCTGCAACTCATAGACCATGATCCATATGTCTAAAAATAGACATAGTCTAAAAATAGACTTTGCGCCAAAGATAGCCTGCGGGCACACTTAGTGAAGGCGGCTTATTTTCACTAAGCTCCATCACCTTGTTGCATTTTCAACACTCCATCTCAACAAGATATGGATTATCTGCAACCCCTATCCTATAACTCTAGAATGTTTTGCATGCAACACATCTACCTGGTCCACTTGCTCCAACAACACTTGGAACAAAAACACTCCCAACTGACCACTCTGTTGGGCTAGGGACATACTCTGATGTTGAAGCTCTATTTGTTGCTAACAAGTGCCCCCTTTCTGACATCTGCGCTATTGCAACATCTCCATGCATCTCGCACCATTGCACACCTCTCTATGCCACCTAGCACTATGCAGAACACTTGTGCCTCTCGCATTGCTGCAGCCTGCTAGCTATGCGCTTTCCTGGGATTTCCTACACTGTCGCTCTCTCTTCCGCTCCATCCGCATCTGTATTTACCCAATCAGTCAGTTCCTGCTACTCCACATCGGGGCTCCTGTAGCAAGGTCTCATCCAAGAGGTTGGGTACCTCAAGGATCCTGCCCCTCCTCCTTGGGACGATTACTCTATATCGCCCCACCTCATACCTGGAGGTATGGCTCCATGTGATACCTCTGCCCACCTGACTCGAAGTTTCCCCCTACTGGAGGTCTCTACATGAGTAGATGTCTCTACTCGATCTCCACTCAGCTTCCCCTGTTGTAGCTGCTCCACAACCCCCTGAAGCTACTGCACTAATCATGGCTCCTCCACCATTGTCTGAGACTTCTTCTGGCTCTACATGTTGAGAGGTAATATACCCTCCCTCTCAACCACCAAGTCTCCATCAGTTGCCTTGCTGCTCAAGGCTTTGCATGCATCTTGAACCTTAAGAGCATACAGGTTCTTGACCCGTGAACCAATCTGCTTCACCTGTCTAGTGATGATGTGTCTAAGGAAAACATTTCCGTCTCTGAAGACTACATCATAGCCTCTGTCTTCCAGCATCGCGATTGACACCAAGTTTCTCTTCAGTCCTGGTACATACTTGACATTAGTCAAGGTAAGGTGAGCTCCATGCTCCCTCTGAAAAAATAACCGTGCCTACACCTGAGACACTATACTTCTCATCATTACCCATCCCTATGAGTATCTGGATATCTTTCTCCTCCAAAAGTACTGAACAACTCTTGTCATTGGTCATGTGGAAAGAAGCTCCACTATCAAGAAACCAACCACTTCCCACCATGGATGAAACCATGCATGTGAAGAGTGTGAAATCCAACTCAAACTATGAAGCAAGTGCCTCACCTTCAGATCCTTCCCTGGATTCCATCTTGGATTTCCTCCGTGGACAATTTGAGGCATAATGGCCCACCTCATGACAACGAAAGCATCACACTTTCAATTTTTCAACCTTCTTCTCATCGTTGGAAGAACTGGATTCAGAAAGAGAAACCTTCTCCTTCTTTGCTTTGGCAGCCAAAGTGCAATTTTCTTCATCAGATTCCTTTGATGAAGATCTATCCCTAGTATTCTGCCTGATGTCCTCTTGCACAAGATTCGACCAAAGTCTCTCCCATCCTGGCAATTTCTCCTGGCCATTGACAGAGTTCTGATAGGAATGCCAACTCTTCAGAAGACCAAGGACAGCCAATCTCACCAAGTCCTCATCATCGACAGTCACCCCCACACTTCCCATCTCATCCCGGCATTGGTGGAACTTCGTGAGATACTTGGGCATACTGTCTCCAATCTCAGATTTGATTTTTCTGAGTTTATCCTTGAGCGCCAACTTCCTCTGGTTGCTCTTGCTTTGGAATGAGTTTGCCAACGCTTTCCACATAAAGTATGGAGAAGCCTTTCCATGGAGGCTGGACACAATGTGATCCTTCACACCCTCTAATAGAATCCTTTGACACTTTGCTGTCTTCTTTTGCCAAGCCTCAACTTGAGCAGCATGAATAGGCTTTGGGACTTCAGCATCTATGAACGCCTTCAACCCATTGTCATCTAACATCGCCTCCATCTTGTCTTTCTATGCAATATAATTCGAGCTGCCTTAAAGGACATACTCTAATCGAAATCCATTGAAAGACATTTCAACTTCGACACCAAGAAAACACTGCTACAAATTCGAATTCCACTAGCTCAAAAGCTCAACCGCTTCTGATCTAAAATTCGTGAGAACAAATTATTTCTCGTACAGAGATCAACTGTATGGGAATTCACTGGATATCTCACCTTCTGTAAGAAGGATGAATCCAGAAGCTACCTGTCCTGACTACAGACTCTGCCTGAAGAAATAAAATGTAAACACTTTCTGAATAATAGATTCGATGATCAATCCTCGCTTTGATATCCTGTAGAACCTGTTCTATAAATCAAATAGCTCCGATACCATGTAGAAATTTTGAATAATATGACACTTATTCACAGAGATTATCCCGATTATACACTATTTGCGGAATCATGCATAATACATAACCTCCTCTACGTTGATCATCAATTTAGCGGAATTAAGAAACTATCGCATGCGCACATTGAAGCGTCAATCACACATATCAACACAGTATATCATAGGGAAAGCATACAGCCGAAAACCCACAACTATCTGTATATTATATTGATTGAGAACATGTAACAATACATAGTACGATACTCCTCAGAAGTACTCAGTACTATCTCCACCTGTTACATACAAAATAGCTCAGATCTGAATCAATCATAGGTTCAAATCTCCTCCACCGCACAATCCTGCATGAGAATAGATGAGAATGGCTGATCCAAAATCGTATTCCCTTTTCCTATACCACGCAATCCTCATTGGCAATACTAAATCCATTGATTGTGCAAATATCATGTACAACTATAGTGACAACTGACAGCTGTCTTGCCCTTTCACTCACCTCTAACACTTGTCTCCACTAAACTGTCCATGCACTGAGTTAACTGATGTATTATTTAGTTGATTTATGAGTTAATAATTAGTGAATTAATTAATAATTAATCCACACCACTCATCACTAGTGTATTTGTTAGTTAGACTAAATACAACTAGTTCAACTAAGTCAAACTGAACACAACTCCATCAACTCCTCATTCAATTCCACCAAACTCAATCACTTGAGTTCTAACTGAAGTCTATCATGCAATTAGCTCAACTAACCCATAGGCAAAGTGTATTTCCTTCTGGCAGTTGCATGTGCCACATCCGTAGCTCGAACTGAAGTGCTGCAAGAGGATAAGATAATGTTTATAGTCCAAATATTATTAAGAGCTAATAATATTCGATTGTTCTATTTTAGACTGACAGTCTAAAAATAGACTCCGCCCATATGTCTAAAAACAGAAGTCCATCTATTTTTACCAACATGACCAATCATCCACAAATAGCGTCCTACAACTCATAGACCATGATCCATATGTCTAAAAATAGACTTTGCGCCAAAAATAGCCAGCGGGCCCACTTAGTTAAGGCGACTTCTTTTCACTAAGTTCGATCATCTTGTTGCATTTTCAACAATATGAACATGAGTTTTGGTTGGTATTAATAAACCATGATATTGAATCACGATAGTGTAACAAAGCCTATTTATAGGTTAAGAATGTTCATGTTAAAGTGGGGATGAATCTCCATCATTAAGAATCTTGTTACATGTTTTTTAAATGTATATATATTTACATCATATATATAATATATATATATATATATATATATATATATATATATATATATATATATAATATATATATATATATATATATATATATATATATATATATATTTTAATTCTTGAAAATTGTGAGGTGTATCATGAGGTAATTGTTTTTGATGTCTATATTTTGTTTCCTTTGAAAAAAAAGTAATTTTATTATCATTTCAAATAAAATTACATTTTGTAGATACATGACTCACATGTATTGGGAGATAAAGGATCACTTGAATCAGTCACAATAGTGGCTTAAAGCATTCATAATTGAGCAAAAAAGAAAAAAAGCTAGAATTCCTAAGGGCTTCTATAGTTGTAGAAATCATCACTTTTCCTTTCTTTGCTCTCTTCTTTTTTACTTCCTTCCACACTCGTGGACAAGTTGGATAATAACCAATGCCATATCTACAGAGTTTGCTGTAGGGGTGAGCTCCTTTTCTGATTCAGAGCTCCTCGAAACATGAGATATTTTAGTTGATGGCATTGTTTCATTCTTTGTTGATGTTGCTTCGGTGACGACAAAATTTGGTGTGACTTTCATCTCTATGTTTTGATTGGGATCTATGGTTTACGGAGGGAGCTCATCGTGTGTAGCTGTCTCAATCATTTCCTCATTTTCTTTCTTGGGGGTTCCTTTTTATCTTCCTCTTCTTCATTATCTAAAAAGGGGGCTGGTAGGGCTGCCAAATATTTATTTTAATCCACTGCCCTTTCCTCTTATTTGCTGGTTTTTTTGGTGAGAGAGCAACTATTTCTATCTTGTAAATGTCCTGTTTGGTTACATACACTACATTTGAAGGCAATGCTTTTGTAATCAAGACTCTGTGCCCAATGGAATTGTCTATATACTTTAATTTTTGATGCATATATACTTTAATTTTTTTATTAATTAAAAATAAACTAATTATGTCAGTATACGTGTCTATTTTGGAATAAGGATTCTAGAATTTTAATTTAATTATCATTAATTTTTAGGTTGATGGTAGGGGTTTAACCTTTCTAAAATATTTGTAGCAGTATACACAGGTCACTGGTTGAAATTCATCTCCAAAGTACTTATGTCATTTTTTACACTTTTATTTAAATTGATTAATTAAATAATAAGTCATATGAATAGGTGTCATATGAAGTGAGTTATGGTTTTTTGGGCATGTGGTATTGATAAGCCATGGTATCGTGACAAATACTATTTACAGATTAACAATCTCCTCGGTAAAGTGAGGTGAAATCTTCGTGGTTAAGAATCTTGTTTCATAAACATGTCTATTTTGGAATAGGTTTTCAAAATTTTAATTTAATTATCAATAATTATTAGGTGGATGGTACATATTTAACCTCCATGGAAAATTCTAGAATATTCATAGTAATATACACAAATCAATGGTTGAGATTTATGTCCTTTTTACTCTTTTAATTAATTTGATTAATTAAAAAAAATTATGTTGTAAGTGTCATATGAAGTGAGTTATGTTTTTTGGGGGTGTGGTATTGATAAGCCATGGTATTGTAACAAAGCCTATATACAGATTACGAATCTCCATGGTAATGTGGGGGAAAATGAGATGTATCATAAAACAAGTGTTTTAATGCTAATTATGGATTGATGCCTATTTGCATTTACCATCCATTTAAGTTTATATGGGTGTGTTTGTATATGAGTTAGACACACACACACACACACATTTAACAAAAGCATGTAACAAGATTCTTAATCAAGGAGATTCATCCCATTTTATCATGAAGATTCTTAACCCATACCATGACTTATTTATGCCACATGACCAACAAAACCATAAGTCATTTCACAGTCAATATATTTCATATATATTTTAATTTTATTTAGTTTTACGCATTTGCTTTAATTAAATTGAAAACAAAAAAAGGCATAACTATATTTGAAATAAATCTAACCCTCTATCCTTGACTTCTACTAGAAATATTCCATGAATATTCTATACCATTAAATTCATGCTATCCACCTATTGATTATTGATAATTAAATTAAAATTCTAGAAGCCTTATTCCAAAACAGATATGACTATGGGTATAGAAGTTAAACAACTTGGAAGACTACATGCTTCCTAAAAGTGCTTCAAACTCCAACCAATATTACCTTCCTCTCAAGCCAAGATGGGATAAGGCTACCCAATCTTGCTAAACCATTATCATTTTGCAAAATAAGGATAATAGTTAAAATTATTACTTCAAATTTTAAGGAGAAAAAATGATGTAAAAGGAAAAGGAAATTAAGATATCATAAGGAGATGATCAACCTCTCTCTTACAACAACTGTAAAGATGAAAATAAACATTGCTAAAATAAGTAACTAGTTCTAGTGAATGGATGTTGGTCAACTCCCAAAATGCCTTGAGATGTAAGAGTCTATCACATTTATATCATCAAGGAACTTGAAGATGAAAATTACTTTGGCCATTACAACAACATCAAGACATTATAGCTTGTTATGTCACTAACACAGATTTAAACTTGGGTGGGCAAAATAACAGTCATTCTTCCCAACCAATATATATATATATATTATAATAAATATAATAATATACTAGAAATATGAATATCTTTGTTTGTATTTTTTAACAACCATCCAAAATAAACACCACAAATCAAAGATAAACACCACAGGATATATGTATATATATATCAAATCTATTTTTAAATATAATAGTACACAGAAATATGGATATCTTTGTTTGTATATTTTAACAACCATCAAAGATAGACACCACCGAATCTTGTTTCCATTAAAATTGTTCCACTTCTTGATGCCAAAATATAATTTGTTCCATTTCTTCATGCCAAAATACAATTTGTTTTTAAATGTCAAGTTGACATTTGAGCATTGCTATAGTTTTAATTTAGTTTTTAAAAAACCAATGTATAATTTTGTTTTATTCTAACTTTGTACTTTAAAACAACATTATAATCGCTTTTGATTACAAAGAAATTATAATTAATTTTATAACCAGCAATCTTTGATATTTTAAAACTTTATGGGGATTATATTTCCTCTCTCTGAGCATGGAATTTTTTTTTAATGAAAAGCTATTAAAAAAATCATTAATCTTTTTAAAATGACATCTATTTGAGTTTATAGATATAAATTCCAATATCAAATAAAGAAAATGACAAACAATCTACAATTTGCATAATATGTCGTATAAAATAAATTTTATATTTTGTTTATCATTCATCACTAGTTTTATACTTAAAATCCATTACATATATATATAATATATATATATATATATATATATATATATATATATTTTTAAAGGATAACTATTTGAGCTTATAAATTATAAATTCCAATATGAAGAATTTATAAATTATATTTCCAATATCAAATAAATAGAGAAAATGGTACAAAATCTACAATTTGCATAAAATACTATACAAAATTAATTTATAATTTTATTTAACATTTCATTCCCAGTTTTTTTTTTTCCCATAAGGAAAATTCGTAATTTTATTAATGATAATAAAATTACGTTTTGTAGATGCTGAGGCGCATATGTATAAAGCAGATCAAAAGATTGCTATCAAAAGAAAAACGATAAAAAATATAATGTACAAATGGGGAGGAAATCATGCTTTCCTCCCTTTTTTCTTCTCAACCTTTTGCCATTCCCCTTGAGTTGGTGAGGACGAGTAAAGGATGAGAGAAGTGTCCTCCATAGGGTGAGGATTTTCCTTGTTAGAATCAGAGTGATCTGGAGAATGCTGTCTTTTGGCTCCATTGGTGTCCGTTGTGTCTAGTATCTTCTCCGGCAAAGAGTCCATTAGTCCCTGTGCTACATATTTCTTTGTTTCTGGTGCCTTGTGTGTTTGATTGTTCGCTTTGGGAATGGTTTCCGCAGCCTCCTCCTCAATAGGAACATCATCAAGATCTGGTGGAGGGATAGTTGCCTCCTCATCCTTTGCTACTTCATATGGGTTCACTGTGCGTTGCCAGCCTCTTGGTTTTTGCTTTTTTTCTTGTTCCTTCTGGTTTCTTTTTTGGCTTGTGGGCAGTTACTAAGAAGGTGACCTGTTTTTTGACAGCCATGGCACTTGAAGGCCGTGTTCTCATAATCTAGTGGTTGATTCCACTGTATGTTGTTATGGATCAAAATTATGCTGTCAGGTAAGCCTTGGCTAAGATCTACTTCTACACAGATTATGGCAAAAGTGTGTATACCTCTTGTAATTCTTTCCATGTCTTGCTTGAGGTATTTTCCTATCGCATTCCCCATTGCTTCGAAGACTTTGGGAAGCCTGAAGTGTAGCGGGAGGTTGTGTAGCTTGACCCATACCAGCATTTTGGAAACCACCATAGTATTGGTGTCAAAACCCAGGAACCAGGGAGTCATGAAGAGTCCTGCATTGCCCCAGAACCATGGACCCTCATGGAGGGCATACTCCCTTTCCTTAATCGTGTCGAATCTGACAATAAAAAAACCTTTGGAGCATAAATGGATATCACATTTTGTTGTCCATGTGGAGTAGATCCATTGTTGTAAAGCATCTGTTTTGGGCCAAAAGCCATTGAATTTGCACATGACAACCTTTGTAGAGGAATCAATATAAAATTTGTTTACCTCAGGCATAACGATTGTCAGTACTAGAGTCTGCATTTTTTGCTCCAAAATATAGGGTCCATGTAGATCTTGTGGTGGTGCTGGCTTATTGCTGGCATCCCCCTTCCCTTTGACGACATCCTTGAAAGAAGCTGTACCCTTTGAGCTGGATCCAGAGCTTCCACCTCTCAGCCTCGTGCTTAGTATGATGGTTGAGTCTCGCACAAGTTCATAGTCCTGTACTGTGTATTGGTCCTGTAAAATCTGTCTTGCATATAGCAAGCTTTGCATGTTTGCTAGTATGCCTTTAAGTGCTTGTATTTCATACTTCATGTCTTCGATCAGCTTCCCCTTCCAGGTTCACTTGCATATCGTTCTCCTTGATAGGGTTCTGATAAAAATTTGTATCAGTTCCTGTCCGCAGTCCTTGATGGCTAGTGTTGTTTGTGACCATGATCCTTCTGCTATTTGGGCCACCAAAACAATGAGATGTACAGGTTCTCCAAGGTAATTTTTCAGATGCCTATTCATAATGCCTAGAGTTCCTGTTTGTATCAAGGAAGCCTTGACCTCCTGATGTATGGCAGTTTGAGAACCCATCCCTGGCCGATGTATGAGTCGATCCGCCCCATGGGAATCATTTCCTGGTTCAGATCCAGGCCAAGACATTAACAGAGGTACATTCTCGGCTATCCCAGCTGCCGAACTCCTTGCTGTTCCATTGCAGCTCTGTTCTCTGGTTCGCTGTGCGGTGGCGTCGCAGTTCGTTCCTTCTTGTTCCAGCGCTGCAATGCCACATCATGCACTGAGAACACCAGCAAATGTCGGCAAACTTGGCCACAGGCCTGCCCGCTGCATCTCTACATAAAGCCTCAAGGCATTAGCCTCCAACCCATGCTGAGCAAAACCTTCTATCATGACATTCCACGAGGCCACATTTCTTTGAGGCATTTTGTCAAACACTTGTCTTGTAGCCTCCAAGTTTCTGCATTTCACATATCCTGCAATCATACTAGTCCATGAAACCTCATCTCTTTTAGGCATTATGTCAAACACTTGATGCGCAAAATCCATATACCCCAATTTCGCATACATATGGATTAGGGCACTCCATAAAACAACATCAGAACAAAACCCACTTATGATTATGTGAGAATGAACCCACTTTCGTGCTTCACATCCTTCATCCCTAATTCTATACTTAGGGGAGAGATTCCTATTCTTGTGCAGGGACCAGTAGTTGATATAATACTGGTCCCACCAAACCACCAGTGATTAAGACTTTTGAAACCAAAATTTAAACAGAAATAAATAACATTATGTTTAAATAAGTTTTAAATTATGTCCAAAAATCACCCATATATTGACTGGGTCCACAACTGTCCATAAATAGTATTTAACTATTTAATATTACAAAACATATTGACCCAAGTAGAAAACAGCTAGAGCCATAAAGGCTTCCAAACTGGTCTATTCCAGAAGTACAAAATAGCAGTCACTTCAACCCCCACTCCTCAGAACTGCAACTTTGCATCCCAAATAAATATGCTGACCTGCACATAACAAAAGGAATGTATGTCAGCCATAGCTGCTGTGTTGTTCAACAACTAAACACCCTATGTTCAATAAATGA
>APFE030175561.1:8804-125874 GCA_000404065.3 Pinus taeda
TCTTGAATGGTGAAATCATGAAGATAATTAGCTACTCTAAAATGAGGATTAGTTGGGGTAATTCCTAAATTGAAGCGTCCCTCATTTTCAGATGTTATTTGAATTTTCTCATGAGGATTCTCTTGAGAGGAATAGAAATCAACATCCTCAATGTCAGAGTAATTATCATAAATGACTTCACAATATTCTCTACAATTCCCTTTTATCCCATCCAATATACCAAAACAAGGAGGAACAAGAAAATCATGTTTATTAATGGCAAAGAATGATCAATTATTGTTTCTTTATCTTGACAAAAATTTAATGGTAATTCATTTAAATCATCCTCTTTAATTTCTGAAATATCATTAATACCAAGAGGAAAAATATTACCATCATTGAAAATATCAGGATAAAGGGAAAAGTGTGAACCTGAAACAATGCATTTAAAACTTTCTCTGTTTGAGAGCTCTTGTGCATTATGCTCATTGTAAATTTCAGATTGCAGATCATTCCTTTGCATACTCATGCTTTCTTGAAGAAGGCCGCTTTGCTGTTCTGATTTTGGCATTTGTTCATCATGGAGAAATTCAGAAATTTGTACAACAGTTTGCATTTTATTTGCTTTGATTGCTGCTTGTACTTGCTGATTTGCGATTTGATTTTCCGAATTTACTTCAAAGTAGCTTTTTGATTTCAAGGCGGCTTTTTCTCTAAAATTGCTATTGTTGTCTTCTTGCATTTGAATAGAAATATTTTCCAAGCTTTGTGAAACCGCTTCATCACCATTTATTTGCATACCCATGTTGGGATTTTCATTTATGTTGGAAGGGGATGAAACAAAACTTGAACTAATTTCATATGGATTGGGAATGGGAGGCAGAGAACAAACATATTCAAACCAACCTAATGATTCTTCTTTCGTAGGTTTATCTTCGTCTTTAAATCTTAAGCAATTCAAATGAAATCGAATATTAAAATCATTAACAAACTCATTTTCAAACCTACGTAGATATTCAATTTCTTCACATACCTGTTCATAATCGTAGTCGTCAAATTTAGCAATGAAAATTGTAACAAATTGATCCCAACTGTGGATTGAGGCAACTAGAAGAGTTCTACACCAGTTTCTGGCTTTTGCCGCAAATGTGAGAGTAAAAATCCTACATAAAATGTCTTCATCAATTCCTTGAAAATCATATTTTGAAACATTTTGAATAAATTGAAAGACATGATTAAAAGCAGAAGAATTTCTCTTACCATTAAACTTTGCCTGAGACAAGAGTCTTACCACTTCGGGTGGAGTATTGGAAGATGCACGTCCATGGATACAACTCCAAATTAGAAGTTTGATAGGAGTCATCACAATAAATAAAATATTAAAATTGAAAAGACTCCAACAGACAAAATCTTCAGGCCCTCCTTCTAGCGCCAAAAATGTTGATGCCTCGAAAATCGCTGCAACAACATTGGGGGATAACCAATTGGTCCGGACCTTAAAAGTAGCTCTTTTTCCGTTTGGTGTGGTGGCTCCGACTGTTCATCTAGGTCTAATTACCTTCTCCCTATTGCTATTGGTTTATAATGTATCTTTAACTACCAATAGACAGGGACATCAAATCACTTCTTCTTGCTGATCAGGCAAGAGAATGACCCTTAAGCTGATTTGAGTTCAGCCAAACCACAACTAAAATTTTGCCTCTTTGAGGAGAGGACTTAAAAATGTAGATTTTACTCTAAATGCAAGCTTACTCTATGATGCAAGCAAAAGAAACTAATCTAAATCCTATCTTAATTAGGCAGATATAGATCTAACCCAACTAAGAGCAAGATAATCAAAATATTGGGATTTAAACATATCTTGATTATAATGAATATCAAGTTAATGAAGTAGTTCAATTAACTGATATTATGCTTACCAAAACACATTCTATTGAGACCTTAAAACTGAAATAATAAATCAACAACATTCAGGAAGTAGTTCACAAAATGATATTGATTATCAAATCAATAAATCCAATAATTGAATAATGATATGTGGAAATAGTTCACAACACATTATCATTCAATAAATCAGTTTCATAAGATAGATTTCAGAGTAAGTAGTTACTCCAAAATGAGAAATTAATCCATAAAAACAAAGATACATAATAACAAGATTGAGACAAATTACCCATATTGACAATAGTGCAAAAACATGAATAAAATGACACATTTCTATCACCACAAAATTAAAACTAATATTTGAAACAATAGCATTAGAAATACCAATTTATTGCATCCATTCCTCTGTTCTTGGTCTCCAACAGCCCTTTACATTGCTTGAATTTCTGCCTTCAAAACTAGAGCCACAATAATGCAAGCTTTGTTCTTCATGCATAATTCAATATACAAAGGGAAAATTCTCAATAATCCCCAGATCTGAGATTTTTCACTCCTCCCTCCTACAACTCTAAATTCCAATTACAATAGTGCTTTTAGAAGCTCTAAAATTGCAGAGGAGAGCAGCCCTTATTCCTTTCTGCAATCTGTTATTTATAGTCTTTGAAAAAGAATGTTTAGAGAGGAGAGTTTGTTCAAGAAAATTATGCTAAATCCAATTTTACTTGCTCCTAATTCTGATCTTCAATCGCTGGAGCCTTCTCATTGATTGAGATTATTTTTCCATATTTCTTCCACTGTTTTCCTGCAAAAGAAATCAAAATAAATTACAATGCAATCAAAATATCATTTCTGGCAATTAAATCAAACCCAATCAAATTCTATTTAAATAAATAATTAAAAAGAAAATATAAGCTACTTATTGATGCTTGGAATGATTTAATTGGCAAAGGATATCATTGGCCAATGGAGCTGCAATTATAAGAGGCTTTGGACAAATGAAATTGAAAACAATAACTCAGAAAATTGATTTTGTTTCCAAAATTTAGAGCCTGATCTTCTGCCTGATTTTTGGCCCAATAAATTATCAAATCTGTTGGTGAAACCTCCTTCAAAATGTTCTGCTTGATTTTCTCTTTCCAATGAGCTGTCCTGGGCCTCATTTGGCGTAGAACTCAAGTTATGAGCTTCCAAAGTTGATGGGTCAAATCTGATGGAAATTCTGTTGCTGGGCTAAAAAAAATGAAAATTCTCATTAAGAATTAAATCCTAAATTAGAATTATAATTGATTCTAGATTAATTGTTAATTATAAACTAAACTAATTATTAATAACCTATTTATTAATTTAACTAACTGATATCTAATTAACTATTTATAAAAAATTTAATCTAAAAAAAAACTAATTAATATTAATCTAAATGATATTTAAATTTAAATCTAATCAAATTAATTAAATGTTATTAATTAATTAATCTGATTAATTTAAAATTCATTAATTAAATATTATATATTAATCTAAATAATATAATACATTACATTTTATTAATTAATATAACATATTACATATTAATTTAAATAATACAATATATTACACATTATTTTAAATAATATAATATGTTATATATCATATAAACTAATGTTAAATAAACTATCCTACACCATAATGTTAAATAAATTAACTTATATCATATGTTAAAGTAACCTACACCATACGTTAAAGTCCAAGAATCAAGTCGCTTGCACCACTTATATAAAACCTTGTTTTTATCCTTTTTCGCTTATCGGCCATCGGGGTTCTTGCATATCGGCATTTCGCATCGGGTAGCTTATGAGGTTGTTAAAAGTGCCGATGCGAAATCGCATGTATCCCCGATGCGATATAAAAAATGCTTTTGTTTAATCGGTGGTCGGGGGTTTTTAAAATTTCGGCAATTCGCATCGGGGCTGGCTAATGAGGCCTTAAAAATGCGATAATATAAAAGTCCCGATGCGACATAATTTTTATATATTTAAATATTATTTAATTTAATTAATTTAATTTAATAATTAATTTAATTAATTTAATATTTAATATTAAAAATCAATTTTTATTTTGGTTTTGATTTTATTTTTAATGAATTTAAGTTTTTAAACTACAGCTAAAAATAAAACTACAACCACTTGAATGTTTGGTTTTTTGAGATTAAGATTTGATTAGAAAATTGGAGTGAATTTCTTAAGTCTCGATGTTTAATTATTTGGCTGCATAATGAAAAATGTTAGTAAAACCCTCTACGAGTTAATATTTAAACTGAATGCGTTATTGGACAAATTTATTTACAAAATACGATATTGTACATTTTATGCATTTTTAACCCAGGCTAGATAAATGATGAGATTTCAAAGGAGTGCCATTTTCAAACCATTTGACCAAATGAGGCGAAACAAGCGTCAATGGGAAGCTTGTAAAAAATCGATGCTAACAAAGCAATTAAAACAAGAATCCAAAAAAAACTAAAAATTAACAAAAGCGCAAGGCAATCAACAAAAATAAAAAATCCAAAAAGGGCGCTTAGCCAAAATTTTTATAGAATGGGTCCCCATTATTTGAAGTAAACACGTCAATAATGGGGGGTTGTGTTGTTACCACAACATGTCCAAAGAAACATCTTTATTTAAAAAAAACATAAGGGAAAGGCAAGTCAATAGGTGCAGGCCTAACACAAATTTTGTTCAAATATAACAAATTGTCTTTTGTTTGAGTGCTTGTTCACATTCTATTCAATATTGAGATGAATTTATTGATTCTTTGGCACATTGTAGTATGTAAATCATATCATTTTACATTTTATTTCCAAAAGTCATATGGATCAGGTTGTTTGTTGATTATAGGTTGTTCAAATATCAGGGAATCTTACATAGGCTATGCTTGTTAAAGATCGCCACAAAATATAATGTTACATTTCTAAAGTGTATTTTCTGGACATGTTTAATGTTTCTCAATCGATCATTAATGCAAAAAAACAAATGACTTCCTAGCAAAGAATCCTTATCAATGAAAACTAGTCTCAAATTCCTAGTAAAGTTTTCCAAGTGAATCTACGATTTCATTGCTAAATGGTGTAGGGGTAGACTTGTTAAAAGGAATTAGTAGTACAGAATGGAAAATTGTATCACTTGCATTATATTCATCTTTCCCTATGTATGCTAGTATCAACCCCTTTGGTTTCAAACGATCAATTGAATGGTGCACATCATAAATTTGTATGAGCATTTGGAATATTACTTTTGTTCTAAATGTTTTCCTAGTTCTAGCTCCTCTAATTAGGAATCTATACAATGGTTTGTACATGTTCATTCGTTTTTTCAGTGCAATGTCTTTGATAATTTTTTTATTGTCACCTATTGAGAATTCCTTTTAGTTTGATATATTCCATGTTCTCAGGTATAAATGGATGTTTTGACAAATGGAATCAATGTTACTTTTTTTTTTTCCATGGTGATCATAACATTGCGAGTCTATTTGAAAATCATATTTTTCACTATGTTTTCAATGGTTTTGTGTTTTTCATTGTATCAATGGGATCTATTGTCATTTCTAGAGACAACCTTGGATTGCTTACAAGACTAGTGCCTCATAACATCTATCTTTATATGTCTTATATGTCTTCAAGAAACCGGAGACATCTTATACACATATTAATTACAAATATACAAATAACAACATGGATTGGTTCCTTCATCCAAGGATATAAGCCATATATTTCTAGTTTCATTTCACATATACAACTCACAGGAATATAGGTAAAAATTAGTGGAGGCCGAGTAATTCAAGTACTTACAGTTTAATCAACTTTTGCAGAGTAATGAAAGAATAGAAGGAGAAGGCCAACTCATCACATAGATTGAAACCTCAATAGTTCTATACTTATTTGAGTTAAAGATAAAGATATGGATGTAAGATTATTGAATGCTATGATTTATGGAGTGAAAATTTAAAGATATAATCTCATAATTACATACAAGCATGTGCATTAACTAATCAACACAAATGAATCTGTAAGAACATATGAGATATTTGTGGCAACTACAATTGCATGAAATCAGAGAGAAAATGTGAACATAATGGAAGTTTAATAGAGAAATAACATACTGTAAGACTCGAAGGTTAGAATTGCCACTATTTCATTTAGATTAATAAAGATGCAAATCTGGCATCCAATCATTTTTAGAAATCGCATATAGTTTTCCCACAGAATTCAGAACCTCTCTTAAGTTTTTCTTCCTCCATTTTATAGAGAGGGGGAAATGATAAATTATAAAATATCTTAGGAGAATCTCCAATTGCCAACATGGCTAGCTGTCTCGGCGCACTGGTTTTGTTGCCTCCCATTATTACAATAGAAAGATGTCTTTCTTGGTACTAAAACAAAAATAACGAAATCAATCAAAAACATAAAAACATAATTATGAAATGAATTGAAATAAAAAAATAGAAAAATAGAATTCAATAGTGAACTAAAATGACAATCCTATAAATATCCTCACTCCACTCCTCTTTGCTGGCCTGTAGTTGCAATCGTGTCTTTGCTAAATTATGCCTCATTCTCTCGATGGGTTCCCTGTCGCTTTTTGCCTGAATAGTTTTAATTCTTATTTTGCAGGAACTAGGAGTGACACGTGTAAGGGCCATAATAGACTTAGATCACAACTTCCAACTCATATGCCCTTTGAGACTCCCTGTAAAACACTATCAGAGCTCTAAGATGCCATGTAATATTGTTTTATCATTGAATCGGGGGTTCTCACCTTAGCCTCTTACACTTAAAAACATCATAAAATAGGTGAGTTATGATCCCCTTTAGGCCCCATATGGTTTAGCCCCTATTTGCATTCCTTCTCATATGACTGAGGGTAGTGACCTGGTGCTTAGTCGAATATCGAATATTAGCGATCACAACATTCCTAGACCATGTCTTTAGCTGCACCCTCCTAACCTTTGCGATTTTCAATGAGTAAGGACCACCAATTGCTGATTTCCGAGATGATGTCAGGCCTTGCCACGTGTCACCTTGTGAGTTGTGACATGTGCCTCTCTATTTTGGCCCCATTTGACCCATAAAAATGCCAAATATGCATGCCACATGTTAGCTGCACTGCCACATCATGCTGACTTCAACTGCCATGTGTCTTTATCAAGACCAATCCTGCTTTTCCATGTGCCCCACTGGAGGAGAGAGAAAAGAGTCTGCCTTCCCTTGGTTTTTTTACAGATTTTCTTTGTTAATCATTTTTCGGCCCTCCGGATGCTTTACACTATCATATCGCAACATCGTGATATCGTAGTGCTTTGGAGTTGTAACCCTATTATCACGCTGATTCATCGATGTGCAATGCCCTGGACCTTGAAACCCCCGATCAAGGATTTTGCGATATCGACAATCACTGATCACGATACTTGCTCTGACCTCCCCTCTAGCTACTTTAGAAAAACTCCAAATGCGATTTACGATGCGCTCCCAGAGTGTGATATTGACGATCACTGTTTTACCTCGTCGATTTGTCTTCATTGTTGGGACCTTCGATATGTGATTTACAATTTCAGTGATCATTGATTTTACTTCACTAATTTGCTACTGCTAGGAACTCTGATTGCGACTTGTGATGAGCCTTTACCTTTATTCTTTTTTCTCTTTGTTTTCTGGCTTTTACGGGTAACTTCAACATGCCTTATCTTCTTATTCAGAAGTCCATTTTCAAACTTCCACATACCGTTGGAAATCTCGTTCTGAGCACTACGCAATGGAGAAGGTCTGATTTAGCTTTGAGAGCTTTTGAGGTTTAAAAAAGTGGCTTCAAAATTCACTTCTATTTGGCAGTTGAGACAAATTAAAACACATAATGTAATGAGTGACAACATTGGCTCCAACTGGGGATAGTGCCTTGTTGGAAAGTTGCTAAGAACCTAGAGACTAGTAGCCTTGTGGGGTCTTCTTAAACAAGTGAAATTTTTTTGAAAGTGGAACTTTTAAACAAAAAATACAGTAGAATATGAAATCCCTACAAGATATTACCTCTTAATTATGAAAATAAAGTTTTAGGAACTGACCAGGTACTAGTACCTCCAACAATTCACCTTCAAGATTCTCGAGTAGGTAAGTATTATTTCCTTTTTCTTCTAAAACCTTGAAAGGACCAAACGAAAGTGCATCAAATTTTTTGTGTTTACCATTTTCTTCTCATCGGACATCCCATCAGAGAACTAAATCTTCTGTTTGAAGAGGTCGATCCTTGGCCTTTTTGTCAAACATGGATTTCATCTTTTGCTCGTAATTTGCCAGTTTACTCCCCACTTGTTCTTTGTTTTCATGGAGTTGAACTAGTTGGTTTATCCTTTGTGTCAAAGTACTTACCATACACAAGCTCGAAAGGAGATTTTCTAGTGGAGTGTTTAGGAGTTAATCGATTGGCCCAGAGTGCAAACTTCAATTAGGTGTCCCAATTCCTTTGATTTTTGGTGATGGTCTTATTCAACACTTTCACCACAATTTTATTTTTGGACTCAGCTAAACCATTTCCTTGGGGATAGTAAGTAGTGGAGTGCCCTATGATGATATTAAATTTCTGACATAAGCTATTGAATTTTTCCAATTTGAATACCTGTGCATTGTCAGTGATGATTTTGATGGCGCAACTAAAACGTAATAATATGTTCTCCTCCATGAACTTAATTACCACTAAGTCTATGGCATTTCTAGATGGGACATATTCTACCCACTTGGTGAAATAATTTGTGGTTGTTAATGTCCACTTGTTTTGGCCAATGGAAGGTGGGTTTGCCTCTCCTATGAATTCTAGTCCCCACTTCCTGAAAGGTTCACCCATATGCATTGGGATCAGGGGAAAAGGAGAGAGTTTTTGTCTCTTAGCAAATACTTGGCACTTCTAACAAGACCTGAATTGTAAATGCACATTTCCAAACAGTGTAGGCTAGTAGAATCCCACCTTAAGGATTTTGTGAGCTATGGTCTTCCAGCTGTAGTGACCTCCACATACTCCCCCATGAAATTCTTCAATCAATTTATGGGTTTCTCCCTCCACTAAGCATAACAAAAAAACTCCCGCTGGGTCCTTCCAGTAGAGTTGACCATTGGATATGATATACTTTTGAGCTTGCAGTCTCAAAGTCTTGTGCTTATATTTATCTACCCCTAATGGGAACCTCAAGAAAAAGAGATAATGGACGATATTATTGTACTAGGGTGACCCCTCATATTTAGCATAGATTTCTTGCTCTGATGTTTTAAGCTTGTTTTGTTGAACTTTTATTCTGCCTTCCTTTGTTATCAAGTTTATTCCCAAAGCTTGGCAGTTAGATTGTGATAAAATATTGGCTAACCCCTGACCCTTTAATGTCCAACTCATATTCCTGTATCTTTTCTATCCACCTACCCCTTTTTCCTTCACTATCTCTTTGTACAATGATGTCCTTGCCCGCTATCGTTGGGAAAAATGTTGTGATTTTTGACTGTAGCACATACACTCGAAATGCCTCCAGAGCTTTGACTAATGCATATGCTTGTTTCTCCAAGATGTAACATTTCAGCTTGCCATCCCCCATGACTTGGTTGAAGAAGGTGAAAGGCTGCTCATAACCATCTTTATTCTTCTATAGTAGAACTATAGCAATAGTATGCAGAGAAGCAAAATAAAAGATATAAAAAGGTATAGAGTAGTCAGGGCTAACTAGTACTGATGCTCCAGCAAAATATTCTTTGATTCTGGTAAAAGACTCTTAAGATTTGGGGCTCTATTTGACTTCATCCTCCCTTTTTAGCATATCAATGATACCCTTCACTATTTTTGCATAGTTGGGTATGAACCTTCTCAAGAAATTGATTCTCCCCAAGGAGACTTGCACTTCTTTCTTATTTCTGGGTAGCAGAATTTGATTGATAGCTTCGACTCACTTAGGGTCAATATTCATTCCTTCTTGTGCTACTGTGTGTCCTAGTAGCTTCCCCTAACTCAAGGAAAACTGAGACTTCTTGGGATTTAATGACAACCCATACCTCCTGCATTTCTCAAAGGTGAGCTTCAAGTGGAGGATGTGTTCTTCATCGGTTTTATAGAAGACTGTGATATCGTCCAAATATACCACTACAAACTTGTCTTGATCCCCTACAAAATCTATATCCATAACTCTTTGGAAAGTGGCCCTTGCATTGACAAGACCAAAAGGCATGTGAGCATACATGAAAGTTCCCTAAGGGGTGGTGAAATCACTCTTCTTTTGATCCTCAGAGTGGATTGCCACTTGGTTGTAACTAGAGAACCCATCCATGATGGACATTCTGACTGATCCCACCACCTTTTGTAATATATAATCCATCTTGGGCATTGGGTAATTGTCTTTCAAAGATTCCCTATTAAGGTTATGAAAATATACACATAACCTTATTTCCCCATACCTTTTCGGACTGGGACTAGTTTGGTCAGCCAATCTAAGTACCTTAAAGAGACTATGATTTTTTCCTGAAGAAGTTTCCTCACTTCTTTTTCAATAGAGGGGAGTAAGAGTGGATTAATCTACCTGAGCTTCTATTTGCATGGTTTTATTCCAATCTTCAGAGGGATCTTATGTTGTATGTTGTTAGTATCAAATGCTTTTAAATCCTCATAAGACCAAGAAAAAACATCCCTATAGATTTTGAAAATATTTAAATACCTCTGTTTGTATCGTGAGGGGATTCCATTTGATAGTAGGACCATCTAGGGTTCATATTTTGGGCTAATATTGCAGTCTTCTACTTACTCGTCCATCTTCAGAGCCATTGTTTTGGAGGCTACATCATTCTAGTTAAATAATTTTTCCAGTGGAACTAGCCCATGAGGAGTAGTATTCCCTTCTAGCTGTAGAATTTTTTGTCTGGCTATCATGTTCTCCCACAAAGTTGGTTCTTTATCTGCCTCTAGTTCCTCTTCTTGATCAATAATTGAGTTGGTGAACTCCCCGACTACTTCTATAAGCCATTTTACCTCCTCATTGTCCTTGAATACATGCCAGTGCTTGACATTATAAGGTATAGAGGGTATGTTTCTAAGCTCCAACTCGTAACTGAGAAGCATAATTTGAGGAGATTTGAAGTTGCTTGTTGATACAACAAGGAAATTAAGCATTATGTTTTCTTCTCTAGGAATAAATTGGATATTAAAGGACAAGAAGAAATTATCAATTAAATCCCATACTTCATTCCGGTAAGTCCTCAATCTGGGGTGTTTGGCCTAGCACTGATTTCGGATCTTCTTTACAATCAGCTTGGAGTCTCCATGCACAGTTAAGCATTCAATATTCACATTCCTCATTGTTTGTAGCCCAAGGAGCAATGCTTAATACTCTACCACATTGTTGATTGCCTCAAACTCTAGCTTGAATGAGAGGGGTATTATGCTGCCCTCAGGACTTACCAACAATACTCCTGCTCCACTTCCTTTTTTTGAATTAGCTCCATCAAAGTATAATTTCCATACTTTGCTTTTATTTGTGTGATGTTCGTCTAACTACATCATTAGATGTATTTGCATTTCTTCTAAGATGGTCTCATCTTCTTCTAAGACTAGGCAGGAGAGCTCAATTTATTTTCCATATATAGGATAATTTCTAGAACCTTCAACTAGGGTCACAATCTTCACAAATCTGGACTCTTTGTACAACCTCCTTTCTCTGCCTCCGAAAATGGGAATAGTGGCATAAGTTAGATCTAATTTTATAGAGCCCCACACCTTGGAACCCCAAGACCTAGATAGGAACATGCTGAATCTAGGGGGAATATCTACCACTACTATGTCCATCACTACACTCTTCACAGGGATTTGGGCCAGGTTTACCACCAAATATTTTATCATTCGTAAGCATTTGACTCTCATAGAATCAAAGGAGTATAGGTCCTTGTAGGGTCTTATCATTTGCAAGTTGAGTTATTCGATCATGCCCAAGTGCATGAGATTATGCTAAACTCCAAAGTCCAACATACAGTTATTAAATAAGAGGTCATGGATTACTAGGGTCACATACAAGGGTTGATGAAAATGAGATTTGAGGTTGCCCAAAATCCCAATTTCTTTAAAAAAACAAGATCATGTAGCCTATTTCCTTCGTTATTTCTTCGCTGGTAGAGCATTCATCTCTCCATCATCATCAGAATCTTCCTCTGTGCTCCATGGTGTCTTTAACAAACATTTACATATAATAGATACATGATATTTGGATCAACAAGCTTGAACACAAGATTTAACTTAATTATACCATACACACAGGCGTAGGCGTACACAATACTGGAACACGTTTCATACGTTTCATATATATATACAGAACAAATTACATTCCAAGCTAAGGTATTTCAGCCTTAAAACCCAACTCACAATCGACTACATCTTGCTCACTCACTATTTTACTCACAAATAAGATATACCTCACATCCTATCACATTACATATATATAAGAATTTTAGGAAGGATCAATCCTATCCTCTCCTCATTTTCTCCACAAAATCTTCATGCATGCACGCTTTAAATCTGCTTTATCCTTTTTAAATCTATTGTTCTACTTTATATCAGGCTTTTCTTTTGTTCTGATCCTCTGGTCCACCTTTGCTTGCTTTTTTGCTGAGTGCTCCCGCATCAGACTCCCGAGGCACAAAAATTTATGACCTCCTGGTCATATGCTTCTGGTCTTCATAATAGCAATTTTATCCACTGCATTCCTTCACTAGAACTCTGTGAGCTGCAACCAACCTCTACAGTAATAGCCTCCTATGTTACATGATACCTCACCAAGCCCTCTGCACTCGGTCTTTTGGCATCCTTCTCTAGGTTGCTGCAAATCTTCTCACCTTCCGCTGCTGCCATCTGCTCAATAGCAAGACCATAAACTCTCCATCTTTAACACAACTGTACCTCTTTCCACAGAATCTTACTGCTCTGATACCACCTGATGAAGATGAGATTTGAGGTTTCCCAAAATCCCAATTTCTTTAAAAAAACAAGATCCTGTAGCCTGTTTCCTTCATTATTTCTTCGCTGGTAGAGCATTCATCTCTCCATCATCATCAGAATCTTCCTCTATGCTGCATGGTGTCTTTAACAAACATTTACATATAATAGATACATGATATTTGGATCAACAAGCTTGAACACAAGATTTAAGTTAATTATACCATACACACAGGCGTAGGTGTACACAATACTAGAACCCGTTTCATACGTTTCATATATATATACAGAACAAATTACATTCCAGGCTAAGGCATTTCAGCCTTAAAACCCAGCTCACAATCGACTACATCTTTCTCACTCACTATTTTACTCACAAATAAGATATATCTCACATCCTATCACATTACATATATATAAGAATTTTAGGAAGGATCAATCCTATCCTCTCCTCATTTTCTCCACAAAATCTTCATGCATGCACGCTTTAAATCTGCTTTATCCTTTTTAAATCTATTTTTCTGCTTTATATCAGGCTTTTCTTTTGTTCTGATCCTCTGGTCCACCTTTGCTTGCTTTTTTGCTGAGTGCTCCCGCATCAAGGGTGCAGTGGAAGAATCAAGTTCTTCAACATGAGGCCCAAAAACAACCATTGGTCTCTCTTCTTGAAGGTTTAAATAGTCATGGGTCTGTACTGAGGTGGACGAAAGCATGAACTGGGATACTTGAACTTTATACGTGGGATTTTTTAGAAGTTCAGTTAGGGGAACAAGGATCTTTACCTTCTTGAGTTCCTTCCAGAGATTGAATGTAGACTAGCCCTTTTCTACTCCTTCCAGCTCAACTTCTTTTTCTTTATTTCCAGTAGTTTTTACCAGAACGGGTGCCTTCTCTTTTGTATGTTCCTCAGAGTTATTGATTTCCTTATTTAAGGATGCTTTTACTTTGGGTGAGTCAGTGGTCATCTTCCCTTTTCCTTTATTTAATACTGGGGGAATATTTTGGGGGGCAGTTTCCTCTTGTTGTTCAGTTTCCCTGGACCTCTTTCTTGAATATTTGAAATCATACTTTTGATGTATTTGTGCTTACATGAAATATGCAAATTGTTTGCAATAATCCCCTATGACCTCCTCATTTGTCATTTCTTCTCTATCAGGGCACATCTCATGGTGAGCCATGTTTTCCTATTCCTCTACAGAGAAGGAGGAATACAAGCTTCCCTGTGTCTCATGTGTATCTAGTGTTTGTTCAGTTGGATCATCTTCTAAATACAGAGGAGGAGGGATCTAATGAATTTGATATTTCATTTCCCTTTGTAGTATCTGCAATGGTGGCCTTTGGTACTATGGGTTGTGCCCTCGGTTGTTACCTTGAGCATTATGTTTAGGGAGATTCTTGTTTTTGAACTCTAGCTTCACCACTTTGTGTGATAAAATCTTAATGAGCTTCTCCATTTCTTCCCACTTTAGGTCCGGTGATTCTTTACCTTGACAGAGGAGGATGCTTCTTCTGTCCCTCTTTTCTTCTCATGAGGGTTATTCTTTCCTCTTGACTTCCCTGTTGAGGTGAAATTTATTTCCACCTCAAAAGTGTCCACTTGGAGTTGATCTAAAGTACGAGACTTCCTCTCCATTAGGTTAAAGCCAAATTCAAACTCAAGGGCTCCCACAAATACTACACAAGCAACAACTTGAGGAGGCTTTATCTCAATGGGTAGATTATTATACTGCTTATTGAATATTTTTATGAATTCTGATATATCCTCTTCAAGCTTCTTCCTTATAGCATTGAACTCAGTGAAGACATATTCATGATCTCTTTGTTTACCCCACTTTTCTATGAAAGATTGTTTGAGTTATTCCCAAGTGGTGATAGATGAATTAGGTAGGGATTTGAACCATTTTATGGATTCTCCATCAAGGGATTGCACAAAGAGTCTTAGGACCATATCCATCTATTCTACATTCAAATTTTTCAGCAAAGGCACAGAAGATTTTCAATGTGTCTCTGCGCAATATTTTCGTCTTCCTCATTGAACCTTGGAAAATTAATTACGTAATATTGGGGCATAGTAGTTAGAGGTTGAGGTAAATCAAGAGGGGCATATTTATCGAGTAAGAAACCCAGAAAAACCATCTAGATTAATGGAGGGGGATTGCGATTTGCTAGAGGGACTTGGGTTAAAACCACACGGGTTGGAGTAATTAGACTGAGAGTGGTATGACTGAGTGTATAATGGATATGGTTGTTATTTAGGACAACTTTACCTTTTTCAATCTCAGGAGGAGGAGGAAATGAAACAACAGGAGTTTCTACTGAGATTTCTTCCTCTTTGATCTCTGCTTTTGGGGCATGATGCTATAGATTATCTTTTGTAGGGTATGTAAGGACCTTAGGAGTTAGATCTGAGCCGTGACTGAAAATGTGGTGGGAGATGGATGAGGAAGCTTCAAACAATGATGAGACAGTAGTATAGGTAGAAGGAGTTATCTCCTTCTAGACTCTATTGGAAATTAATTTCTTTGGATCAGATAAAAAAGGGTTTCTCTGTTGAGAGTTATCTGAGTGAGTGTAAGGCTTTCTAAAAGCAAAGATGATAAATGATAATAAAATTCGCGGAGTCGCCAAGGTGATGAGGATGTAATCAGAACGTATTTTCTCACCTACACAAGGAGTGCTCCACTTTTTGTATCCCAAGAGAAAAATCCTTCAATAAGTTCCCCAACAATGACGTGAAAAGATGTTATCGCTTCCACAAATAGCCTTGGATTTCTTACAAGACAAGTGCCTGGTAACATCTATCTTTATGTGTCTTATATAATCTTCATGAAACTAGAGATATCATATACATCTTATACACATAGTAATTACAAATATCCAAATAACAATATGGATTGGTTCCTTCATCCAAGGATATAAGCCATGTATTTTTGGTATCCTTTCACATATACAACTCACAGGAATATAGGTAAAAATTAGTGGAGGCCAAGTAATTCGAGGACTTACAGTTTAATCAACTTTTGCAAAGTAATGAAACAAGAGAGGGAGAAGGCTAACTCATCAAATAGAGCTTGAAACCTCAATAGTTCTATACTTATATGAGTTAAAGATAGACATATGGATGTAAGAGGATTGGATGATATGATTCATGGAGTGCAAATTTAAAGATATAATCTCATAATTACATACATGCATGTGCATTAATTAGTCAACACAAATGAATCTGTAAGAACATATGACATATTTCTGGAAGCTACAATTGCATGAAATCAGAGAGAAAATGTGAACACAATGGAAGTTTAACAGAGAATAACATATTATAATACTTGAAGGTTGGTATCGCCACTGTTTCATTTATTTTCAGAAAGATGAAAATCTAGAATCCATATAGTTTCTGAAATTGCATATAGTTTTTCCATAGAATTCTGAACCTCTCTTAAGTGTTTCTTCCTCCCTTTTATAAGGAGAGGGAGAAGCAAAGAATTACAAAATATCTCAAGAGAACCTCTAGTTTCCAACATGGTTAGCTATGTCAGCGCATTGGCTCTGTCACCTCCCATTATTACAATAGAAACATGTCTTTCTTGGAACTAAAACAACATAATGAAATCAATCAAAAACATAAAAACATAATTTAGAAATGAACTGAAATAAAAAAAGAAAAAGAAAAAAAAGAAAAAAAGAAAAAAACATAATTTGACAATGAACTGAAATGAAGGTCTTGTAAATATATTTAGTCCACTCCTCTTTTCTAGTATATGGTTGCAACCTTGTCTCTGCTAAATTACGTCTCATTCTCTCGGTGGGTTCCCTGTCGCTTTCTGCCTCAACTGTTTTAATTCTTTTTTTGCAGGAATCAAGAGTGACATGTGTAAGCGCCATAATAGACTCAGATCACAGCTGTCGACTCATCTGCCCTTCCGACTCCCTGTAAAACACTATCAAAGCTTTGAGATGCCTCATAATACTATTTTATCACTAAATAGGGGGTTTTTTCCCTCAACCTCTTACACTTAAAAACATCATAAAACAAGTGAGTTCTAATCCCCTTTAGGCCTTGTATGGTTCAACCCCTATTTGCATTCCTTCTCATATGACCGGGGGAAGTGACCTACTTCTTAGCCGAATATCGGACATTGACGATTGTAACTTTCCTAGACCATGTCTTTAGTTACACCCTCCCAACCTTTGCAATTTGCGATGAGCAGGGACCATCGATCAACGATTTGCGAGATGATGTATATTCCACATTCTCAAGTATAAATGGATGTTTTGAAAAATGGAATCAAGTATTAAATTTATTCTTTTTCCATGGTGATGGTAACATTGCCAGTTTATTTGCAAATCATATTTTTCACTAAAGTTTTCAACGATTTTGTGTTTTTCATTGTATCAATGAGATCTATGCAATTATTTTCAATTTCCTAAATTTCATTTTCCAAATTTCGCAATAGTGGATTGATGTTATATGTGAAATTAGATTCATTTATTTTTATTGTGTCTTCATGTAAGATATACACGAATTCTCATGACACAAAGTTTTGTTACAATTCATTCTCATTTTTTTCAAATGGAACATATAGAAAAAGCTTTTCCCTGCAATAGTTTTCATAGTCAATGAAATTTTTGTATTTGATGAATCATATGACCTTTGGTTTCTTTCTTTTTGAATCATATAATCAGTTATCTAATTACACATTACATTTTTGGAGTTGTCATCTTCCCATTTTAGCAGTAATGATGGTTTAAGGATAAATGTGTGTTCATTCATTGGTGTTGTGTTTATAAATATGAATTCCTTTGAACTATGATTCAATGGAAGAGAGAGTGCTATATGTACTACTTTCTGGGCTGACATTTGTTAAAGATTAAGCAAAGAATTTCCTAATAAACATATCATTTCAATAACATTTACCTTTCTCTTTTCATATTCTCTTCTTATTCTTTTAAATGCATTTGTCACTGATTTGTCAATATTTTTCATGTAAGATTTGCAATATGATGTAGCTGAATATGCATTAAGGATATTTGGGCATCAATATTTGCATTCCACAGTTCTGGTATATTCTTTGAAAAGATATTGTTCCAAATGTGAGAGGGTTTTCATTCTAATAAAATAGTTGGTTGCTTCAATGTACTTTTTATTGTTATGATGTAATAAAATTTATTCAAATGTAATTCATCCCAAAAATCATCAAAAGTACTATTGGTATCATATTTTTTGGTTTCTAGAATATCATGTAACAATTTCCTTTTTTCGTTCAATGTGTCATCTACCAAGGCAATTGGTTCAAGAACTTTTGTGCTTCTCATGGGTGGCATTGGGAAATTGTATCTACAATGTGAGCGTTTTCTCTTTTTACAAATTTTTATATGGTGATATTGATGTACTTTTGCAAGCTCTAGATCAAGGTGATCTATGTTACAAGTCAAATAATTGTCAACAAATTTTTCAATGCCGATGTCACTGTTGATTCCATATATTGGTGCATTTTCTAGCCATAACGACCCATGTTCATGTTCACTTCCTCTATTTTGGAATTTAGTTACAAAGTAGTGGTTTAATATGTTTCCGATGAAGGTTTTATCTTGAGATATCATTTTTTTAAGGCAATAATTCTATGCCTATAATAACGAGTACATGTCACTACATTTTTTCTTAGGAAATAGTGAATGTTTCCATCTTCTATTGTTCCAATATGTTTCCTTTTTCTTATTTTGTCATGTAATCTGGTCAAATTGTTGACCAATGGAGACCATCATTATTCAACGCTTGTAAACGTGATGAAGAAAGTTGGTGGTACTTGTTGACATATCATGGAGAATATATTTTTCTTCATTTGTTGCAAGAAATCATGAGAAATTTGAATGTGTTTGAAATCCATGTAACTAATGTCTCTTTTAAGAATGTTGTCCAAGTTTCGTTGGTATTTAACATCTTTGCTAGTAATTTTCTTCCTTTTAATTTCCTCTTCTTTTTTTTTTAATTCTTATTGAAATTCATGAAGACTTTTTCAATTATTATTCATAGTGTTTTGAAAAACAGATTAGTTGGGTGGTAAGAGAAATCAGCACTATAGTGTGTTAACTCCCATTGGACAATTTTTTGGTAGAAAAATATTTCTACAATGTCACTATCATGTGGGTCTCCAAATAAAAGGGACAGAACGTTCATTTCCTCTGCATATTCATCCCGAAAAATTTTAAGGGGGCGTTGCCCTTCAGCCGGAGAAACTTCAATTGGCTTGTATTGCAAATCATGGATGAACTGGGACCCTATGTATCCATGTACCAATGTTTTATTTGGTGTTTCATTTTCTAAATCACTAGTTTAATTTTTGTCTTCGATGTCAATGTTTTCATTTGGAGTATTTAAATCAGTTGATTGTAGGATGTTATCCCAATTTCTATTTATGTTAATGTTTTTAGATTTATATAGGTGTTGAGAAAATAGTTCTTAGAATTCCTTCATGACATTGTGCACACAAAACTTTCCAATTTGAAATGCATATTTATATGCTAATCATATTTTTAATGCAACAACAACTGCTGTTATGTCTTCCATAGATTGTGGAAATGCATTTTGAACAATGCTTGTTTGGACAAGAACATTCATAATTGATCCTATAAAACCTATTTGTGATCATGTATGGTCCCATTATCTTATTTGTATAGATGCAATTCTTAACACTACAAGATGCTCTTCAAGTTTTGATAGTGTGATTACAACTAACAATGAGTTGTTTAGCCTAATCCTCTCAGGGACAGCACATTGTGGCAATTTTCCATTTTGAAGTGCTCTTTTGCAAAATTTGTATATTACTCTTGTATGAAGATTTATATGGATGTCAGATAAATTTACATATATTTGTTCCATGTATTGTCCAATGCTTTCCATATTATTTTGAAATTGCAATTGTTTACTTGTTTGACATTTCTTTTCAGGTGTGTCTTGTATCTTAGCTAGGTAAATTGTTAAGGGATTTTTCTTGGATAGGCAACAATGTTGACTTTGCAAGTTTTGTTTGTATGATTGTTTATGGTTTTTGTTTCTAAGCACATCAGTTGTTTCAATGTATGGACATTTATCTTACTATTTTAATGTTTTTTCATTGGTGACACAATATGTAACAATTTATCTTCATTCGTATGTGCATTTGTTGGCATAGGTGCATGTTTCATGTGCAATGAGTTTGTTTCTATTGGAAATATTTGAAAATGTACATTGTATATGTTTCTATGTTTGTATATTCATAAAGGTGCATAATGAATATGCAATGTATCTATTTCAAATGACACTATATTGTATGTTTGGCTTGAACATCTATTGCATTGGAAATAATTGACAATGCTTATAGTTAGAAATGACCATCCTTGTATGTTTACTTTGAATATTATTGGCACCCATTGCAAACAAAATGGTTTGCCTTCAGCCCTAGCTTTTTCATATGGAATTTCCAAATTAATAAGGTATGCTTTCCAATTTGTAGCTTTCTTTTAGTTTTTATGACATCATTTGATAGATATTTTTGTAAACAATGCAATGCATCTTGTGCATTACACATTATCAAATTGCAAAATGATTGGAGAATGTAAATTATCTGTAACAGCCCAGGTGAAAATTCCATGTAAAAATATATAAATACCATGGATGATGGGACACATATTCCAAGCTGAATGTTGGGCACGACATCCTAGTGGGTTTTCATTTGGTTGTTTGTGGCTAAGGAAATTGGCAAAGACAATGACTAAGGAATTAAAGAGGCAAAACAATACTTTGGCACATTTATTTATGAAAATAATGCAAATTAGGAGAAAAGGAAGGTGAAAGGTCATAGGTTGCATGTGAGGAGGAAAATAAAGGAAAATAATGGAAAATGAAGAAAATAGAGGCCTCATTAATAAAAAGGCTTCTAAGGATCAGTGGGCAAGACTTTATCAATTCAGTTTTGGAGCTCTCTCATTGTTACCTCTCTCTATCATACCCTTGGAGACTTAGAGTTTTCTTGGAGCACTACTGGAGGGTGTGGCATATTTGGATTCTTGGAGCAAGAAGCAAAGGAAGAGAAAGAAAGTGAAAGAGGGCATCAGTATCAACAACTACATCATTTTTTCTTACAAGTACGGTTTGCATGTATGATTCCTTCACTAGTTTTGGCATGCATGGCACATGCATGTGGATTCTTCATCATGATTTGTCATTTCCATTGAGGATTTCCTGGATTGACAGTGGATTTCCTAGCCTTTCCATTTCCTGGATAACCATGGAACTAGTGGGTTTATTTCCTTTTTGTGTTTTTTATTGGTTCTCATGATTCCTTTAGCTTGGGTTAAGTTATTAGTTCCTAGAGCCTTGGTTGGACAAACACTTTGGAGCCTTGTAACGGCTTGGGTTGAGTTATTAGTCCTGGAGCATTAGTTGGACAAACACTCTGTAGCCCTGTAGCAACTTGGATGAGCTACTAGTCCTAGAGCCTTGGTTGGACAAACGCTCTAGAGGCCTTGGTAGGTTGTGCTACTAGTCTAGAGACTTGGTTGGAAAAATACTCTAGAGCCTAGTAAAAGCTATTGGTTGAGTTACTAGTCTTGGAGCCCTTGTTGGACAAATTCTTTAGAGCCCGGTATAAGTTGTGGGTTGAGTTACTACTCCTAGAAGACGGCTTGGAAAAAACACTCTAGAGCCCTGGAAGGTTGGGATAGAGATGGATTAAATGATAGTTTTGGGTATGTTTGACCATGAGGTGGAATCACTATTTTATGAGTTGAGGTGAATGGCCTTTGGAATCCCTAGCTAATTTTTGATTGATTTTTCTATGAGATTCCACATTCATGCTCGGAATATGGCACGGGGGTGAATGGTTGAAGAGATATTTGGCTTAGCCATTCTACGGTTGGGTGGAATGTGGAAGTCCCATGCCAAGTTTGGATTTTGCATCATTAATGAAAGGTGATATCTCTTGGAATTCCTATGAGTAATATGATGGATCATATGTGGTATATATGGCTGTAATTTTATTGATAGTTTTGTCCCTATTATGCTGGTTATATGTATATTTTTTGACAATATCTACGTATGGCTCTCAACATGTTTTTTTACTTGTATGTGAATGGATAATGTGTCTATTACCTAATAGATGAATATGAAGTGAATGACACAAGGAATCAATGGTTCATAGCGATTCTCAGATAAGTATGAGATCCCTACACTTAATCCTGGTGTTTACACATGTAGGTTACATGTTCATGATATGTTTCATGAAATGCCTGTCATGGCTAGTAGGGGTTTGGATAAGGTCTTGATCTTCTCATTCCTTTTACATCATTGTTTCACTATAATTTTCCTGATTCTATGAATTTAGTCCATTATGGGTAGTGGCCTAGGCTTAGGGCCTGAAAAAGTGGCTTAAATCCTGGGGTCACTAGCATAGAACTAGTAGTTTTGGTCCATTGTTGCTAGAAGGCAGGCCTATGCGAGTGAATTTGGGTTTCTAGTCGCTCCCTTGTCCATAGCATGAGAGAGAGTATGGCCTAAGAGGTTCATGACAATAGTAGGACCTAGGGACAAGTTGCTTGAGTGGCTGACTTGTCTTCTCAGGGTTCTATTGATGATATTGGATGATTGCATGTGATGTTTCATTGATTCCATTTCCTTAAGGCTACCTAGGAGGTCAAATCATATCATAGTGGCATCTCATCACATGTTTACCCTGATTGGCTGGTTGCTTGGGTAGATGTGGGAGGAGGGTGTTACAAAGTGGTATCAGAGTGTGGTTGCGCTCTCCTTGGGCTGCACATTGATCATGATTTCATGTTGGTTGCATATGTGTTCCTTATTGATGAGCCTCATCATTGAGTAATTATATGGGCCTTAATTGGCCTTAATTCACCTCCTAGCTTAGTCAAACCAACTATTCTCACAACTTATTGCATAATTTTGATTATATTTTGTTTATGAGATGCGTCAGAGTTGGATATTTTTCTTTGTGGTCTAATGTGCATATAATGTGGGAATAAAGGATAAAAGCAAGGAAAATGCATGCATAAAGGATAAAAGCAAGGAACTATGGCAAAGACCTTGGTTAAAACTCGAATGGGACAAGGGGGAGTAACTATAGGAGGTAAATCCTCCTCATTTACTACCCCTCCATTCGGATATTCCACCATCAACTCAGAGTGCACGTATCCATCAATTTGAATACTAAAAGACAGCTGAGCAAGGGAAATGGACAAAAACCAATTTTTCTTGAGTTATAGGCCAAGCCTCCCTAATGGGAAGAAAGTTGTTAGAGACTTAAAATGTATAAATAGAGAGGCTTAGGAACTCAGTAGGATTCATAATTATATTGTAAAACTCTGTTTTATTTATGAGCTGCAAAGACTTGTGACAGTTTGCTTAGTAATCCATGGTTTTTATAATAAGAATGAGTTACGTTTAAGCCAACTCTGAGTTGACTTCGAGGGATGAAGATATTGGATTAGGGCCTGACCCAAGCAGCCAAAGATCCTCTTTATTGTACTGTTATGCTAGCATAGATTCCCGGTTTTCATTGTTCATTTGCTTAAGTAGCATAGATTTATGTTTCTGTTCATTTGCTTAAGTAGTTTCACTTTCATCACAATAGTATAGCATAGATTATTCATGGTTTTTCTGATTCAGTTGCTTCAGTAGCTGTATTTGCTTTAGTTTACTTCCATTTATGCCTTCTTTTAGTTCACAAGTTAGTTAGAGGAAAAATATCACTATCATGTTGTGAGCAGGTGTCTCGGCCTCATGTTCTCCCTCTGGGACCATGAATTGAGGAAGAGACCCTTCAACAATCCAAAAGACACAGGTTTCTGGCTCTCGAATGAGCTATGGAGTTTGTTGTTTGACACAGTCACTGGTTCACAATCACTAGTTTTCTCTACCATTTTCATTTGAAACTGCCTTAAACATGTTCCTCATGCATCACTTCCTCGTTGTCCGAACACCAAAAAACCTTCACAATCACCGTCCGATTCATTATTTTCTCCAACTTCTTCCTCATGTGGAGTTCACCACTTACTTTATGAACTTTAACTCCCCACCATCGATCTGCCTCACCTGATCCAACGACTATCACGTCACTTGATCACTTTACGTGCTTTAAACCCCCATAGTCGATTTACCTCGCCTGATCTGATGGCTATTGCTTCACTCGATCACCAATTAGTTTGGTTGATCTCCACTATTGATCATCCCCACCTGATCCAACATCGATAACACATTCTCGCATGGATTAGTGCATGAACGTTATCCGCCTGAGAGCACGCGAGAAAAGTGGTTTTCTCGTGCTATGCATCATGCAGTATGGCTAATCGCGTGAAACTTTAAAATATAGCTTATAGCCTTGAGGGCGTGGAGAAACCACTTACCACCTTAGAAACCTGCTCCTTCATTTCCGCACATTTCTTTTCCTCGTGATACGATCTCCACCGTCCACCTCTTGACTTCACTCGCGCGATAAGATCTCATCCATTCATCATTCCTGTTAGCCTCATTTATCCATATCTTGACTTCACCCATGTGATTAGATCTCGACTATTCAGCACTTGTTAACCTCGTTCATCCATCCACTCACTTAATCCCTCACGATACGATCTTCGCCGCTCATCTTGTTCATTAACCTTGTTCATCCATTTATTCTCTTAAACCTTCATGATAAGAACTCCAATTTTCATCCTGTTAGTTAACCATGTTCACCCCTCTATCTACATAACCTCCTGCGATCTGATCTCCGCCGTTCATTTTCCTTTCACCCAACTGATCCAATAGTTCTTATGCATTGTTGCTCCCTCATGTCCTCCTTTCACTGATTTCATCCTTCGACTACTCTTTCGCTTGAAAGTCAAGTTAGCTTAGTTATTTGCTTACACCTTAGTCTAGCTTTGATGCTCTTTAATTTTGCAAGTTAGATAATTAGCATTAGGTTAGTGTTGATTTAGAAATTATGTTTAGGCATAGCTATTTAACTGGTTAGCTAGGGTATGGTGTGATTTAGCATTACATGTTGATTTCTTCATTACTGTAGTAGACTAGCTCTCCCTTAGGATAGATTTGCTCTTCTCCCATCAAAATCAAGCTTCTTGTGACCCTATAGAAGTCTGGCTTGGAAGCCCTAGGGTCTCTTGCTAGATGAGCAATGACAACAGGCAGTATCTTCACTTTTACTTATGCATATAGCATTGTCACCTTCAAGTTTGTATGAACCTTTGGTTGATAAGTAATGCTAGTAGCCCTGGGAGTTGCAGCATTATTGTTGCAATACCTAGGCTCATCACTTTTTGGTGCCATTTCTGGGGAGGTGTCTAAGTAGCAGTGATTACTGCTTTCTTCTATTTCTAGTCTTCAACTTTCTCTTCTTCTACTTCTTATCATTAGTTTATTTATGTAAAAGTAATCTAGTTTCTTTCTTTTAGTTGTCATTATCTGATTTCCTTTCCATTCTGCAAGTACTTTCTATCTTTGACAAAATCTTACAAAAAACAACCCAAAAGCATTTCCTTGCATGCCTCATAAGAATAGGGATAATTCAGGTAAATTCTTGACAAATACCCCCACTACATCCAATAGTCAACCTTCTCTCTTCTTCGGTGACTGTGAAGTGGAAGAACCTTTAGGTGAGCAACCTTAAATATTTGAAGAACCTACAATGGAAGAAGAAGAGGAAGAACCCATTACTATTGAACCAATGGCTGGAAACCAAAATGACAGGGGATATGGAGAGAGAATTGAGAGTGCCTTTCCCATTAGGGAAACCAATGGGGACACTAAGATGAATAATATAAGCCCCTCTGTTCTACCTCATTTCCATGGCCTAACCACAGAGGACCTTGACACTTTCCTATTTGAGTTTGTTGTTATATGCCAAACCTATGACTATACAGATGATGAGAAAAAGTTAAAATTGTTTCCATCTACCCTCAAGGATGCAGCATTACGTTGGTTCATGGGTTTACCTGGAGATAGCATCACAACTTGGTCTCAGATGCAATAGACTTTCAACAACAAATATAGGGACTACTGTAGGTCAAAGGATACTAAAGAAGAGATTATTAGGATGACCATAAGCTAGGATGAATCCTTAGAAGACTATGAAGAAAGATTCCAGCTCAGTTACAAAAGGGCAAGGTGCACACTTCACCTTGAGTCACTGAAGTTGGTTCTTCTTAGAGGAGTAAGGGAGGATCTTATGGATACCTTACATATGATAGCAGGAGGAGATGTCTACCAATTACCCTATGAGGATATTAAGATTTTCTTTAGAAACCATTCTAGGGAAGCTAGGAAAAAGTGTAGGGGTAGTCAACCTATGGCCAGTACGTCATCCTCTAACTTATCCATCAAGGGTGAAATTGGAAATATGCTGGAAGATTTCAAAAGTGATATGCTGCAAACCCTTGCCCTGCAATTGGACACCATGAACATAAAAAGGAAGCAAGAGGAAGCAGAGAGAGCCTTGGCCATCTTTTTTCCTAGATGTACCAGGAGGCATCCTAGGAATGAATGCCCATTAAACTATATTAATATTTTATCAGTCTGTGAAGAAAACCACTCCATAGACAAGTGCCCTTCTTTACGTGGACTCAAAATTATATATCAAGATGCTGAAGGGGTCACTGAGCAGCTTTGTTACATCAACCAAAGGAGACCTCCTGGGCCTAGACCATACCAACAAGGTACATAAGGGTCATCCCATGCATATTACAACCCCAACCAAACCATAGCTATACCATCTTGGGGACCCCCTGCTCATCCTTCTTGGTCTACATCCCCTCCTTGGTCCTATGCATCTCAATATCAATCCCAGCTAGCCAACTAGTCATTTCAACCTTATGTTCAGCCACAACATCAATGGAATACCCCACCCCAGGGGTGGAGGCCCCAATTCAACAATGTTCCAGCCCTATTGCCTCCACCACCTACCCAACCACAACTCTTGCGCTCTACTCCACCTAAGCAACCCCAGATGCTGGCCCAGCCAAATCCAAACCCAAACAATAGGGAGGCTCAACAAGTCTACAATGGAGAGACATCATACCTATCTTATGTTGTAGAAATCTAGGAGATCAATCTAAGATTTGGGAGAATTCTCCCTGATAACCAATCTCCCTCTCCACATAGAGAGGTTCAGGAAGAAAGAGAGGAAAGAAACCTTAAAGTAAATCCACCCTTTCCTAAAAGATTAGCCCAACCACTCCAGCCTACCCTAGAAGAAACTAAACTTCTGGGAGAATTGAAAAATCTATATGTAAATATCCCCCTTCTCCAGGCAATCAAATATGTTCCTATTTACAATAAGTTGATTAAGCAGAAGTGCTTCAAGAATCCAAGAAGAAGAAAAAGGAATGCCCCTACTAGTAATGTCATTGGGTAGTTGTTTGACTTAATGCTCAGGCAGGTAATATGTCCAAAATATTTGGACCCTGGAAGCCCTGTAGTAGATGTGCACATCAATGGCACCATTGTCCTAGACACTCTGATTGATCTTGGGGTTTCCATTATTGTGATGACCAAGGACACCATGCTCAAGCTCAACCTACAAGGGTCATTGAGGAAGACCACAATAGTTTTCCAACTTGCGGACCATTCCATAGTCACCCTTGAGGGAATTGTGGAGGATGTGATGGTCTCCATTGACTCCTGGGAGTACCCTGCAGCTTTCCTAGTTCTCCAACCTAAGGCTAAGCTTATTGGTTACCCTCTCATCCTTGGTAGGCCATGGTTGGCCACAACTGATGCTTACATTAGCTATAGAGTTGGGAATATGACCATCAAGAATGGGCATATTTCAAAATAGTTAGTCTTATACCCTCCTGCTCAACCTACCCTAGAGAATGATTTAACTTTATGGTTAGAGGAGTAGGAAGAAGATGAGGTTTACCCTGCCCAAATTTATGCTTTGTAAGCAACCATAGGAGGAGGACAGCAAGATGAGGATGACTTAATTGAATACCTTCTCCAAAGTCCAACTCCTAGTTCATTATGATTAAAAGAGGAAGTAAGGGAAACCCAGAGCAATCATCCAATTGACTTATGCTTGGCCAATTCCAACCCACTCTGTGTAAAAAACATATAATTTGGCTTAGAGAGAACTTTGAAAATTAACCCATCTCTTTCTGCTTTATAAAAGGAAAAGCTATGCAACATGTTGAGAGAATACCTAGAATCCTTCGCTTGGAGTTATAAGGAAATGAAGAGAGTACACCCCTCGATGTGTACTCACCACATATACATTAAAGTAGGTTGCAAGCCAGTTAGGCAACCACAAAAAGGGATGAATCCAAGTCTTAAAGACATAGTCAAAGAAGAACTGCAAAAATTGCTAGATGCAAGATTCATTTACCCTATCTCAGACAATGAGTGGGTCTCTCCTTTAGTATTAGTTCCCAAGAAAAATGGTAAGTGGAGGATTTTTGCTGATTATAGGGAGTTGAGCAAAGCCACAATGAAGGATCATTTTCCCCTACCCTTCACTGATCGAGTGCTAAGTGGCCTGGCAGGGAAGAAGTTGTTTTCTTTCCTAAATGGATTCAATGGGTACAACCAAATCCAAATTTGCCTAGAAGACTAGGATAAGACCACATTCGCCTGTCCTTGGGGTAATTTTTCCTATAGGGTCCTTCCTTTTGGCCTATGCAATGCTCCTACCACTTTCCAGAGCACAATATTAAGTATTTTTGTTGAATTAGTACATGATGCAGTGGAAATCTATATGGATGACTTTACACCTTATGGTTGTGGTTTTCAAGAAGCCCTGAATAACCTAGGCAAAATATTACACAATTGCATTGGAATGAATCTGTCTCTTAGTCCAAAAAAATGTGAATTCTTAATGACTGAAGGGATTGTGCTAGGTCATTTAGTATCTCAACAAGGACTACAGGTGGACCCAAACAAAATAGAAATCATCCAAAGGGTCCCACCTCCACAAAAGCAGAGAGATGTCAGGATTTTCTTAGGGTCATTTGGATACTAGCGGAGGTTCATAAAGGACTTCAGCAAGTTGGCCTCTCCTTTTTTCAAGTTGTTTGGTTACTAGTTGGAGTTTATATGATTAAAGAGCTATCACGAGGCCTTAGACATTCTAAAGGGTAAGTTAGCCACTGCACCAATCCTTAGAGGCCCAAACTGCTCCCTCCCTTTTCATATTCATGTTGGTGCCTCACACAAAGCCATAGGAGAAGCCTTAGGTTAGGAAGAGGATAAATTTACCTACGCCATATATTTTATCAGTAAGAACCTGTCAAAGGCTGAGCTAAACTATACTGTTACCGAAAACAAAATCTTGACTATTGTGCATTCATTAAACAAATTTAGGCATTACATTACAGGCTATCAAACATTTGTGCATACTGATCATGCTACAATAAAATATTTAATGAACATGCCAGATGTAAATGCTAGAATTATAAGATGGTTGCTTTCATTACCATAGTTTGATCTAACTACTGTTGATAAGCCTGGTAAGGAAAATGTTGTTGTTGACTTTATATCTAGAATGAATCTGCCTATAGGTGAAGAAGGAATGGTGTATTACCAGTTACCAGATGAGTATATGTTTGCTATTTTATTTCTCTCCCCATGGTTTGCTGATATAGAAAACTATTTGGTATCAGCGTAGTTCCCACCGAACTTGCCCTCCAAAGAAAAGAGAAAGATAATCAGGAAAAGCTCCCCTTTCACCTAAATTGGAGGCAATATGTTCAAACTTGGACCAGATCAAATCTTGAGAAGGTGTGTAAGGGAAGAGGAAGTCTTTGACATCCTTTTGACCTATCATGATGGGCCTTGTGGAGGTCACTTTGCAACAAAGAGGACAACATTCAAAGTGTTGCATGTAGGCTGTTATTGGCCTACTCTTCATCAGGATGTGAAAAAATACATTAGTCAGTGTGATCGGTGCCAAAGGATAGGAAAGCCTACTCCAAGAGATGAAATTCCCCTACAACATCAAGTGACTTTCGATCCATTTGACAAGTGGGGCATGGAGTTCATTAGGCCTATCAACCCTCCTTCAAAGCAAAAAAAACATCATTATGTGCACTGATTATTTGACTAAGTGGGTTGAAACCAAGACAATTAAGGCAACAACAGAAGAGAAGGTGGCTAAGTTACTAAGGGAGAATATATTCTACAAATTTGGGTACCCTAGAGAGCTAGTCACTGACCAAGGTAGTTACCTCCAGCATGATTGAAGAACTACTTAGCCATCACAAAATCAAGCATAGGAGGTGACCGACAGGGCATTGGAGAACATCTTAACCAAGGTAGTGAGCAGCAGTAGGAAGGACTGGGCAGAGAGACTAGTTGAGGCCACCTGGGCCTATAATACAACATGGAAGACCACCACTGGATTTACACCCTATGAGTTGGTCTATGGGAAAAAGTCTTTGTTGTCCATTGAGTTTGAATATAGCACATGGAGGATGGAAGCCCAACTAGATTTGGATCTCAGTCATGCACATAAAGAAAAGTTGTTACATTTGAATGGCTTGGATGAATTCAAAATGTAAGCCCTCCTACATACAAAGATAGTTTAGCTTCGGAGGAATATGTGGCATGATAAACACATTAAGGAGAATCAATTTCAAGAGGGGGACTAGGCACTGTTATATGATTCAAGGTTTAAAGACTTCAAGGGCAAGCTAAGGACAAGATGGATCGAACCTTATGTGGTGGAAAGATGCCATGACAATGGTTCAGTGCAAATCAAAACTATTGATGAAGAAGCCATTCCATTGCTAGTTAATGGACACCGATTGAAAATGTACAAGAGGCCTTTATCAAAACAAGAGTTCATTGACAGTATCAATAAGCCAGTGATGATAGTAGAGCAAGTTCCAGCTCCTCCCTCATCAGGTCACTAAAAAAAGGAAAAAATAATAAGGATTCAGGTGAAAAGCTCCATGAGACACCTGAGTCCCATCTTTGGGTTAAAACCTCATGAGGTGGCCCAAGGATGAGAAAAAATGAAAAAGAGTAATAATATCCTTAGGTGAAAACATTCCTTGAGGCGCCAAGGGTAGATATCTAGGGTGAAAACCTCTATGAGGTAGCCTATGTGTTTTTTTTTAAATATAATAATAAAAAAAGAAAAAAACATAATTGTTATTTTCAAGTGGGTGAGAAAGACAAGCAAGGAGAAAGGATAAGATCAAAAGGGAACCCTACCTCACATATATTCATCTCCTCCACTCCTTATCATGCATCCTTCCATCAATTCTATTATTTTTCACTTCATTTCTTCAATTCAGGTGAAGATTGTGTTTTCTAACAAAATCACCTTGACCATTACCATCATCCCTACATCCACATACACTCCTACTCCCTCTGTCCATTCATTACAACATCCTCATAGCACCAACCAACAACATGATCAAGAAATTCTAAGGGAGACACCAAACATTGCCAAGTGGTAATCTAGGAGCTCCACAACAGCAATAGTATCAAATCCAAGAGCTCCACAACAACAACAACATCAAATATCCAATCACAGACCTCCAAAAGCAAAGAAACCATCAATAGAAAACAAAGGAGGAAGAAGAATGACCATCAGTAGCACCTCTGATCTTTGACAACTATAGCATGGAATCAAGACCATAGGTAAGTATCCCACTCACTCACTCATATTCATCATTTGATTAAAAGTTTTAAAGGTTAAGAGGTAGTTGGTTTATAAGTGAAAAGGTGGCAAAAAGGAAATTTTTTAATAAGTCAAAAGAGAATTCAAGAGTCCATAGATACAGTATTTTTATGGAAATCATTTGAGAAGACTTAAAGAATTAAGGCTTGGGGTAGAAACACTAGTTCACCAAAGACTCAACATACCCTATTTCTTGATACAATCACTCATAGACTCTAGCAGCAAAGTAAAGGAAGGGAATTCCCAACAGTTGGACCACCATGGGTTGATCAGAATCCTCATTAAGGATGCCCTCTAAAACCTCAGGATCCCTATAAAATGGTCAGTCTTCAAAGACTTACCAACAGAGGATGACATCAAAACCCTCACCTATAATGTTAGTCCTTCTGTCAGTAAGGAGGAGGCAAAAGAAGAAGAAGAAGATATAGAGATAGATAGGGATGAGATAGATGAAGAAGAAAATAATACAGAGAAACATATAGAACACAAGGAGGATGTTGCTAAACAGAGGAGGAAACTGATGGAGATGAGAAAGAGCAGCAAAAGGAAGAAGATAAGAAAAATAGAGAGGATAGCTGTAGGACAAGGAAAACCAACTAGCATGTATGGCCAGCCTCTCCTTGGAGGCCATCTAGTGTAGGATGCCAGCTAAATCCTATGCTATTTACCTCAGAGAAAAATGGCTACAATTTTAGATTAAAACCCTAGCACAAAGGAGAACCATGCCATTTTAGGACTGCAGACAATTTATTGATATTTGTGATCAAAGTGCACTAAAGGATGGGGCCAAAATGGCTGAGTTTACTTGCATAACATGGCCCTCACAGACATGAATATTTGGGATCCTAATGCAAAACTAGGAGATCTACAATTAATGGATTTGGCATCATCGATGAACCATGAGAAGTTAAGAGCTACAGAGATGAGAAGAATATTGGCCAGAGAGAAAAATAAACCTCTTTTTATCAGAGTTGGACAATCAAATCCCATGGCCCTAATCAGAGCCCACAATCTAATTGCAAATGATCCTCAGTTGGCACTTAGATATCTCCTTGTCCAAGAGCAAGAAATTTCACATTTTGAGGATATTTTTAGTCTGCTAAGATGATAATAAACATGCCTACTAAAGGAGATGGAACACATTGGCACACAGCTTGAAGATCGGAGAATATCACTCCCTTCAAAGGTTGAGAAAAGCATTCACTAGGACACCTATGTATGAGCAATCAATGCAAAGGTTGAAGTTCAATTGGATAGGCCTAAAACTCAGTCCACCACTACTCCTAGTGATGCTAGAAGGGTGAAAAGAAGAAGAGGAAAAGAGGCAGTGAGAGGAAGTAGAAAGGAAAGCAGGCTTATATGAACAAGCAAAAGAGACCACAGTGGAAGCATGGGATGTCAGAGAGGCTACCAGAGCCATGAAGGAATTGGACACTGACTAAGTTGTTCAGAGGATGAGAAACATTTTTAGTAGGGGGTGATGATGAGCCTCATCATTGAGTAATTATATGGGCCTTAATTGGCCTTAATTCTCCTCCTAGATTACTCCAACCAACTATTCTCACAACTTATTGCATAATTTTGATTATATTTTGTTTATGAGATGAGTTAGAGTTGGATATTTTTCTTTGTGGTCTAATGTGCGTATAATGTGGGAATAAAGGATAAAATTAAGGAAAATGCAGGCATAAAGGATAAAAGCAAGGAACTATGGCAAAGACCTTGGTCAAAAATTGAATGGGACAAGGGGAAGTAGGAGGTAAATCCTCCTCATTTACTACCCCTCCAATCGAATATTCCACCATCAGCTTAGAGTGCACACAGCCATCAATTTAAAGACAAAAAGACAACCTAGCAAGGGAAAGGGACAGAAACAAGTTTTTCTTGAGTTATAGTCCAAGCCTCCCTAATGGGAAGAAATTCATTAGAGACTTCAAACGTATAAATAGAGAGGCTTAGGACCTCAGTAGGATTCAGAGTTCTATTGTAAAACTCTGTTTTATATGTGAGCTGCAAAGATTTGTTACAGTTTTCTCTGTAATCCATGGTTTTTATAATAAGAATGAGTTTTGTTTAAGCTAGCTCTGAGTTAACTACGAGGGCTGAAGATCTTGGGTTAGGGCTTGACCCAAGCAGCCAAAGATCCTTTTTATTGTAAAGTTATGCTAGCATAGATTCGTGGTTTTCATTGTTCATTTGTTTAAGTAGCATAGATTTCTATTTCTGTTCATTTTCTTAAGTAATTTCACTTTTGCTATAGCAGTATAACATAGATTATTCATGGTTTTTCTGATTCAGTTGCTTCAGTAGCTACATTTTCTTCAATTTAGTTCCATTTATGCCTTCTTTTAGTTCATAGGTTAGTTAGAGTAAAAATATCACTATCAGGTTGTGCACAGGTGTCTCAGCCTCATCTCCTCCCTCTGGGACCATGACTTGAGGAAGAGACTCTTCAATAATCCCAAAAACATAGGTTTCTCATTCTCGCATGAGCTATGGAGTTTGTTGTTTGACGTAGTTATTGGTTCATCATCACTAGTTTTCTTTGCCATTTTCATTTGAAACTACCTTAATCATGTTCCTCATGCATCACTTCCTCACCGTCCAATCACCAACAAACCTTCATAATCACCATTCGATTCATTATTTTCTCCAATTGCTACCTCACGTGGAGTCCACTACTTACTTTATGAACTTTAAGTCCCCACCATCAATCTTCCTTGCTTGATTCGATGGCTATCGCATCACCCAATCACTTTAGGCACTTCAAACCCCCATCATCAATCTGCCTCAGCTGATTCGATGGCTATCGCTTCACCTGATCGCCAATTAGTTTAGCCGATCTCCACTGTTTATCAGCCCCACCTTATCCAACGACTATCGCTCAATATCACACGGATTAGTACACGAACGTTATCCACCCAAGAGCATGCGAGAAAGGTGGATTTCTTGTGTTACATGTCACACAGTAAGGCTAATCACATGAAATTTTAAAATACAACTTACATCCTTGAGGGGGCATGAGAAACTACTTACTTCCTTAGAAACCCGCTCCATCATTTTCACACGTTTCTTTTCCCCACGATACGATCTCCGTCGATCATCTCTTGACTTCACCTGCATGATAAGATCTCATTGACCATTCATCGATGTTGTTAGCCTCATCCGTCCATCCCTTGACTTCACCTGCGTGATTAGATCTCAGCCATTCATCTCGTGTTAACCTCGTTCATCCATCCACTCACTTAATCCCTCACAATACAATCTCCATTGCTCATCCTATTCATTAACCACATTCATGCATTTATTTTCTTAAGCCTTCATGATAAGATCTCCACCATTCATCTTATTAATTAACCCTTTTTACCCATCTATCTACGTAACCTCCTGCGATCTGATTTCCGTCATTCATTTTCCTTTCACCCAACTGATCCAATGGTTCTTATGCATTGTTTCTCACTCATGTCCTCCTTTCACTAATTTCATCCTCTAACTGCTCTTCCACTTCCGATTTAGTTCAGTTCTTTTCTAACACCTTAGTCTATTTTTGATGCTCTTTACTTCTGCAACATAGATAATTAGCATTAGGTTAGTGTTGATTTAGAAATTCCATTTAGGCATAGTTGTTTAACTAGTTAGCTAGGGTATGGTGTGATTTAGCATTACATGTTGATTTCTTCATTACTACTGTAGAGTAGCTCTCCCTTAGGATAGATTTTCTCTTCTTCCATCAAAATCAAGCTTCTTCTGACCCTATAGAAGTCTGGCTTGAACCCCTAGGGTCTCTTGCCAGATAAGCAGTGACAACAGGAAATATCTTCACTTTAACTTGTGCATATAACACTGTCACCTCTAAGTTTATATGAACCCGGGGTTGATAAGTAAAGCTGGTAGCCCTGGAAGTTGCAGCATAATTGTTGCCATACCTAGGTTCATCACTTATGCATGTAATCCATGTGCTTGTTGCATTTGCGTGGTGTTGATCATGGTTGTAGTGATGTCGACATGTGAAAGATGAAGGTGTGGTCGTGGAGTATGTCTTCATGTGTGTATGGTTGATTATGCATTATTATGCACGTCAATGTTCACATGTTATCAAATGCACGTGATATGGTTGTTGTTGTCATGCATTAGGTCATGGTTGTGTAGATGATATGATCATGCATTGATGACTGAACCCTAGCTAGAATGATGTGTATATGGTTTTGTACTCATGTGTTATATGTCTATATGCAGTTGTTATGCATGTATGGTCTTGGTTATAGTTATGCATGAAATGTACGTCAAACATGCCTTGTGAAGTCATTGTATGCAAATTAGGTCATCATGGTGCCATTGGTTGTAATGATGCTAATGTGTTGGCTGAGATAGAGTAGGAGATGCAGATCATCATAATGAGGTTGTAGCATTAGACTTTGGGATAAGAGAAGATCGTTATACATGTATTACATATTTGGAATGTAGGTATGTAAGTTAAGGAATGTTATATGCATTAGGGTATATACATTAGGTTTATGTACATGTCTTTTGATGTTATGGTTACATACATGATAGATGATAATTGATTAGTATAGTTATATGCACATTTCAGGTAGTCAAGAATGACAGTAACATGTGGTTGTAAGCATTGATATTGTTGGTTAGGTTAGATAACTTGATGATTATGTTATATATTATGTGTTGTTGGTGGACATGTTATGTGTTAGTTAACTTGACGATTAGGGTTATAACATTAATATATTGATGTTATATGTATCATGCTAAATTGTATTAGATTATCATATGGCTATGGTTACAATATTCAGGTATGAGCTGACCTATTTGTGATATGGTGTGATACTAATATAGGTTGACCTTGCATATGTGTTTGTTATGTATGAATCATAATTGTGTATGAGTTATGATGTAAACATGTTAGCTAGCGACTATTTCAGATATCATGATCTTATTTATGTTTGAGTTCACATGTTGTGAGGTTATATCATGCTAACTAGATTGATTGTGCAGACAAGATAGCCTCCCCTGAAATACAATAAGGTATGAGTTCACTTATGTCTTATACCTGTTGCTTGATTGTTTGATTATGTCATTTATTTGGTGTTCGAATTTTTAGTGTCTATTACATCATCTGGTTGATTCATTTAACATGGTATGTTTTCAAGTTGGTTGAATGTTTGGTGAATTTCACGATATGAGTATGAATCTAATATTGCATGAAGGAATGATCTCGTTTTAAGAAGATTGTGCTAACACATATGTGTTGAGACAATTGATATGTACTTGCATGTAAGTAGGTGATAGTTGTAGCATTATGTGTAATGACTATGAGTTGATAATGGATTATGACATGACTGTTTGTAAAGGTTGATTTCAAACTCATTGATATGATTGTCTTGGTATTCGAAACATATGGTTAACATGTGTGAGAAGTTATAGGGTAACATGCTAGGTACTAGCATGACAAAGTAATAGTTGATATTTTTATATAATTAACAGTTGGGTGATGTGAAAATACATAGTAAGCTTCGATTGCAACAAGGTAAAAAGGGTAAAAAGAAAGGAATTGGACAAGAATTCCTTTGGATATCTTTGGAAACCCTAATTCCAAATGAATGAGTGCCTCGAATACATGAAGTCTTTTGAACCTTCATTTTGTTTGACATTATGTGGATATGTACTAGATTCATGAACATGTACTTGACAGGTATATTAGCTAGTCTCTAGTTACAGGTGGATTTGTCAAGGGAATTGGAGCCCTTGAGAGGTGGCATGGATGTGTTCAGTTGCAAGAAACATGCTTGGCACAACAAGATGAGGTAAATGGTCTATTGTTATGTTTATTTATGCACTAATAGTTAAGTGTTAATGAAAACATGATGCATGGAGTTGCATGGAAAGAGAGGTTTCCATGAAATCTTGAAGAAGGCTAAGGTCGAGCTTTCCTTGGGAACCATGGGAATTGAGTCATGGTATTTATTGCTATTCTTGTGCTTTAGGTCTTTTATAATTTGTTGAGCTTGATTTGCGGTTTCATTTACGTTTGGTGCAAGGCCTTGCCACTTTGTTTGTGATGTCGTATTGTTGTTGGTTTTCATGGTTTTCTTCTTTTTTGTTTCTTGTCTTGTCTTTATTGTTTTTATTATTGGGAATTGTTTGAGAAAGGATAAATTTAATGGAGCTCGAGGAGAGTTGTGTGTTACTCGACGGGTGATGTAAGAATCAGATGAAGCTTTCTGCATGTGTAAACACAACAGAAGATAAGACTATGATAGTTGATTGGACTAGTTGGGTCCATTGTGGTAAATGGACGATAACAAAACAATCGTGGGAAAGGTAATCAAGAAAAGGTAAAGTAAATGGATCTAAGGTGTTAGATGCCTTGGTTATGTTGAGACTCTTGTTCTCAATATTGCACACGTGTTGCATGAGTAAAGGAAGTTCTCTTAACCTTGACCTTATAATATCTGGAAATTTTTTGATTATTTTTATGTATATATATTTATACATGTAGGCGTGTATGTATGCCATGTCTGACAGGGTCATTAGGAATCATTCTTGTGGAGGAATGATTGCTTACACAGGAAAATGACATGAAGAGGATCCCGGTCTATGAGGAATCAAGCGTGAAGAGTAGTCATGACAAACATATGAGATATGTATCATGAAAATATGAGTTTATATTGTGTGCTTGTATTATGCCTATGCTTATGTTATGGATAGCTTATACTGAGAGATACATCAGAAAAGTGAAAGTAGTGTGGTCTGTGACACACTGGAACAAGCACGAATAAGACACTAGAAGCAAGGTTGCTTGGTAAAGAGTCAGTGTGGTTTTGGATGTGTGGTACAACTATTGTGCATATGTTGTATATGTTGTACTTGTTGCACCTGTGATGTTGTGTGCATGCAATGTGGTGTAGATTTAGTGTGTGGACATGTTGATTATGTAATGTTATGTACATGGTGTAGTACATATAGCGTTGTATGAGTGTTTCATATTCAGTGCTAGGTATTGATGGTGTTATGTACATGTTGGATATGCGATATTGTGTACATAATGTAATTTGTGCATGATGAATATGCGGTGTTGTGCACATGTTGGATATGTAGTGTTGTGTATAGATGATGCTATGTACATGTTGGAAATGCAATGCTGTGTACAAGTGGTGTTGTGTGCATGTTGTACATGTGATGGTATGTACATATGGTGTGGTGTGCATGATTGTATAGGTGGTGCTCTGTACATGTTGTACAAGTGACGATGTGTGCAAGTGGTGTTGTGTACATGTATTGCATGTGGCATTGTGTACATGTGGTGTCACGTACATGCCATGTGTGTGGTACTGTGTACATGTGGTATTGTGTACACATGTTACAGTGGTGCAGTGTACATATTGCATTGTGTACATGTTGTGCAGGTGGTGCCATGTACATGTCATGTTGTGCACACGTTGTGCAGGGGGTGCTTGGTACATGTGGTACTGGTGTACATGTAGGATTGAGTGCATGTCATACATGTTGTGTTGTAGGTATGAAATACTATGTATATGCATTGTGTAGTCATGGTATCATGACATATGCATTCATTGTGTTGCACTCTAGACACATATTTGTGTTATGTTGTACATCAGGTGTAGATGCATGTATTGTGATGTACACTAGATGTAGACGTATGTATTTTGTTGTGTTGTACACTGGATGTAGGTGTATGAGTTGTGTTGTATACCAAGTGTATTTGTCTGAATTTTGTGGTGTCTCTTATTGTGTGCGGATGAATGTATTCTATTGTACATTATGCACGTATACATACATACACTAGGTGTAGGTGTATGTGTTGTATGCCAAGTATAGATGCAGGCATTACATGGTGTTGTATGGTGTGTGTGGTTGTATGTGTGTGATGCACACTATGCATATGTGCACCTGGTGGAGGAGAAGGCCTTGGCTGTTTTTTGGGTGTGGCAACTGATCTAGTGTGTGTACAAAAGAACAAAGGCATAAGTAAGGATCAATGAAGTATACATATCAATATTATATTTCAGTTTTACTGTGCATGATTATGTGTGATCTATGGTTTATGATGGTTACATGTGATTTATGATTTTGATGATTATGTTTTGAGCTAACCTGATTTGATATTTATATAGATGTTGATTTAGTCAAATATGATAGTTTGACTTGTTGTGATAGGAAGCAAACGTGATTTCAAATGTACCTTATTGGCGAGCTACCAATGAGGCATGATTTGAAGTTATTACAATTTATTTTGAATCTAATGAAAATTATGTGCTTGGTACAGGAATGCATGAACATGCCTTGTTGGGTGGTTGAAACCGACTGCAAGAATTAGTAGTAGTAAGAAAGGAATTGAAACAGGCAACAGCATGCTGGTAAAGAACTTTAGGATCAGGGCCATTATGGGACACTGGTACTCAATTGTGTCCATTTATTTCCTTGAGAATTCTATGACCAGTATGATGGTTTTGAGGTAGGTATATGCCTTGGTTTTTGTATCTTGCGATGCGAGGAAACTTTTCCAAGGGATGGAATTCCTGGGATGGGGTTGCTAGCAGAACTTGGAAGGTGAGTGACTGCATAGAAGGGGTTGACCAGATTTCCTAAGGGACTAGATAGAAGAGAAGGGAAGATCGAGGGTGGATTTTTTTTGGTAATTAGCATTACCAGATGGAATCATATGCACATTGGGAGTACACCCTGGAAGAATGAGCTAGTAATTGTTCGCTAAGATTAGAAGTGGTGCAAGATTGCAGTGCTAGACATTAGATGCAGCTTTGATAATGGCAGTAGATTTTGGACTTCCATGGAAGGAGGTTAATCCTGGTACTACTTTGAGGGTGGAGGTGCGAGCATATGAATTGCCTTGTTGATTCATACGGTCATCGATTCTCTTATTTGTTGGTTTAGAATATGTGTATATGTGCATATGTGATTATTGTAAATACTATAATGAGTTGTATTATAAAGCTCCACTATGTAGTATGTTGTCATGTTGTCATGACATTTTGTTTTAGCGGATGGTCATTGTAAATACTACAACGAGCTATGTTATAAAGCTCCATGGGCAGTATGTTTTTTTTTCAGTGGTCTTGTTCGTTATAGGTGTCATTGATCTAGATTTAGACAGGAACACAACATATTACAGAGATAACCATAAATATAGAGATGAATCAGAAATAATACTTCATTCCATTAATGTAAAATACTGAAATATGCTTACAAACATAAATGGAAATAAACTAGCTCAAGCGATGGTAGCTTATCTCTCCTAAGAGGTGTGATGGCTACATGCCTTTGAACTATGTTACAATGAGGCACAAAGGTCTATTTATTGTTGAGAAATAATGGAAAACCATAAACATCCAAAAACCTAACCCTAGGAGATGAAGTGCCAAATTATGGGCCCCATTTGGGTAAATTGGTACACCAATTTCCTGGGGTTGTAACTTAGGCATATGATCTCTATTTGACGTGCACAATACCTCGTTAGAAAGATTTATTGAGGGACTACAAATTTTGAGTCACCAGCATTAATTTATAGTCCATATCGGCCCCCATTTTCCCGAAAAACCTCATTTAGGGCCTCAAAACAACTTTTGAAGTTCAGGACCAGAAAAACTGCCAAAAATAGTAACTTGTGCTACAATTAAGGAAACTGAAAAACTGAAAGAGCCAATTACAGGGGTCTAAGTGGGATAGGCAGGTGGCCACCAACATCCACCTGGATCATTCTTTCCCCCTTAGGAAGCAATGGTCCCCATTGCATTGAGTGCCTCTATGAGATGGGGAAACTTCTGTTGAACTTGGTTCCTGGTGGGCTATTTTGCAATCTCTAATGTGTCTAGTAATGGTGGGAAGCATGGTCGAGGGTGGTCCATATTGAAAACTTAGTGCAAGCCAAGGAATGGGGGAATGTTGTGCTCCAAAGAATTATTTCCCGTAACCTTAGTAATGGTGTGAGGACCATATCGGAGTGGTCTGAGCTTCAGATGGGCTCTTGTAAGGCGTTCTTTCTGCAAATGCAACTAGACTTTGTTGCCCACCTAAAACTTGTGTGGCACCTAATGCTGATCATATTGCTGCTTGTGCTTGGCATTTTTCACAAGGGAGCAGCGATATATCGACCTGTTGGGTAGAGGTGCTCTGAAATTCAGATCGAACTAATGCTTGACCTAGTAGTGTAACAGTACCCCTGTCGGTGACGAGAAGATGTCCTTGTATCCTTCCACGATCATATCCACCCATTTCTACTGCGTGGAAGAACCTTTCCCAAGGGCCATGGATGTGGCCACGATCTTCCCCTTACTTTGAGAGCAAGCAAGAAAGAAACTAAATTTCCTAGTCTGGGAGATGATCTTACTGCCTTTCTTAGTAAATATCAAAGAAGTAATAACAACGCAAGGCCTTGAATCATACACAACATGTTGCTTCCATAAGTATGGTTGTCCTAATAATACATCACAAAATTCAAGAGGTGCAACATCACATAACACCTCATTTGTGAATGGCTTGGTGCTATAGGGAAAGCGTCACTACTGGAGGACTAAAAGATCTTGTCCTTGGTGAAGCCACCCAATGCAGTACATCTACAGGTATGGTGTGGTCAGTAGGCCCAGCGACTTCATGACCTTTGCTGAAATGAGGTTCTTTTGGCTCCCACTATCAACAATGAATTGCGGCGGTGAACCCTTCACCCACATTTGTGAGTGGAAAATATGCTCCCCCTCATCTGGATCTTCGAGCTCATTCTTTTGGATCTTGGTGGTGGCAACAGTGGCATTGGGCTCTGCATCAATGATCTTCTTCCCTTTGTCATTCCTCCTTTTGGGTTCTGATTCACGGTCAGAACATGCATCTGATTTTGAAGCCTTCAACTCAGCCAACAACAACTGCTTGTCCCAACACTCACTTGTGTTATGAGTGGGGATCTTATGGAACTCACACCACTTTCATATGTCCTTCTTTGACTTTGTTGCAATGTTCTTTTCTTGGGCTTCGATGGATTGTCTTGGGTCACATCGTCTTGGCTTTGTCCTTGGTTCTGCGGTTTGGGGAAGCCTTTCCCTTGCATCGGATTCATGGATCCAAAGTCTCGCTTCTTCTGTTTAAACTTCCACTCAATCTTGATAGCGTATTGGTATGTTGTGTCGAGAGAGGAGATGTCCAGAAAATCCATCTCATCCTAGATGTACCTATGTAGGTAGCCACGGTATTTGAGTACCAAATACTACTCAAAATCCTTGATACCCAACTTTATGCGAAGGGTATGAAAAATGTTGGTAAACTCTAGCACATCTTGGTCCCTTCCCTGCCGCAGCATGGTCCACTTTATGTATTTATCCTCGTAGCTCCTGACAAGGTAGTACTGCTCCTTGGTGGCATCCCAAAATGAGTTGCAAGTGGGTGTGGCTGAAAATAGTGAGTTCATACTTTCATCCTTTTGCTCACAGTAGGTTTCCCATGAGTCCTTGATGTGGGGGACTGCTTTGAGAAGTGCAAAAGTGATCTTTTCCCAGCTGGAAAAATCATGAATGGAAAAATATCACTCTAGTAGATTTAACCATTTATCTACATCGTATGCATCTATCTGACCCTCAAATATGGGAATGTCAAAGTTAACTTTACCTTAAAGGGTGTGGCCTTCCAGAGTAGCTGTCGGAAGTAGATGCGTCACCCCAGGGTAGCCGCTGAAGGATCTGAGCAAAGTTGTCCATCATAGCATTCCTTTGTCACTCGAGGGATTCTTGGAGCAAGATTTTGATAGGATCTCCTGCCCCCTCATCTTTCTTTTCATCCACCATGGGAGGTCATCGGGATTTGTGAGGCTAGTCTTGCAAAGGTTCGACCAGTTAAAGCCCTAACTCCTTATATCTTGACCTTGTTGGGGACATGCAATGAAAAATAGAGAAAGAGCAGACGACTGTAATACCATTGATCCAGATTTAGACAGGAATGCAGCAAATTCAAAGATAACGATAAATACAGAGATGCAACAGAAATAATAGTTCATTCCATTAATGTAAAATATTGAAATATGCTTACAAACGAAAATGGAAATAAGCTAGCTCGGGCGATGGTAGCTTATCTCTAAGAAGAAATGTGGCGGCTACATGCCTCTCAATTGTGTTACAATGAGGCTCGAAGGCCTATTTATTGTCGAGAAACAATGGAAAACCCTAAACATCCAAAAACCTAACCCTAGGAGATGAAGCACCAAACTATGGGCCCCGTTTGGCTAAGTTGGTACACCAACTTCCCGGGGTTGTAACTTGGGCATACGATCTCCATTTGACACGCAAAATAACTCATTAGAAAGATCTATCCAGGGAATACAATTTTTGAGTGGCCAACATCAATTTATAAAACATGATGGCCCCTATTTTCCCAAAAAACATCATTTAGGGCCTCAAAACGGCTCTAGAAGTTTAGGACTCGAAAAACTGCCAAAAATAGTCAACTATGCTACAATTAAGGAAACTGAAAAATTGAAAAAGCCAGTTGCGGGGGTCCAAGTGGATTGGTGGGTGGCCACCAACAACCACCTGGATCAGTCATTGAATATTGAGGACAATGTTCTTCTAAGGGCGAGGGTTCTGTAACAACTTAGGTGAAAATTCCATGTCAAAATATATAAATACCATGGATGATGGAACATGTATTCCAAGTTGAATGTTGGGCAAAACATCCTAGTGGGTGTTCCTTTCATTGTTGATGGCTAAGGAAATTGGAAAAGGTAGTGGCTAAGGCATTAAAGAGGCAAAAATATATTCTGGCACATTTATTTATGAAAATAATGGAAATTAGGAGAAAAGGAAGGTGAAATGTTAAGAAATTTACCCAAGAACATAAATTAATTACCGAGAGGAATAAATATAAAATTAACCAGCAATAACCATAAACATATAAATACACATGTTTATCCGGGAAAACCCCAAATCTGGGGAAAAACCCAATCATAATGAAATTTCATTATCCTTGGCCAAAACCTGGCCAATCCGGCCAAGTGAGCCTTCACCGCTCACCTCCAGGCCATGCATTACAATGAAGTCCTTCCAGCCTTTTATAGGCTCCATTACATATAATACCACTGGCAGAATACCATGGGTGCACAATACCATGTGCCCAAAACCATCACTATTTAACCTGGTCAAAACTTTTGACTCTATCCTAAGTCAAGTTTACCTAACAATTTCCCCCCTTAAACTTGACTTAGGGTTCCTTGACTAACTCCAGCCAAACCTGCTAAGTGAGACAATCCCGCTCACTCTAGCTCTTACCCCCCTCAAAGTTTTTACTCGGGGTATTGTTAACCTGACATCCCCCCTATCACCTAGGTCTAAACCAGACTTTACCGGTGATCACCAAGGGGTACACATGCCTTACCAGGTCTTACAGTAGTATGCCCATTTACATGCAATAATTTTGACTTCATTAATTATTATTATTTTTTTTTTTGTTTACTACTGCTGTGATTTTGATCCATCCTCTCAACAGGTGACAGGTTTAATTCTTGATCCCATCAGATTTCGCGTTTTCATGCTCGCTGAATTCATTTTTCGTGATTGCTTCCTTGATCTCGCATTTCAACTCCTGCAATGCTTTCCTCTCTAATTCCTTCAAATCAGAAACGAAGTTGCTCTACTCCTTGAATGAAGTCAGCCATGGCTCTATTACAGGACCGCTCTCTGCAACACCATTTCCATTGGGCTAAAATAAATGCTTCATTGAAGGCATACATTCGAAGCCCAAACCCTCAACCATGGCTCTGATACCAATTGTTAAGAAATTTACCCAAGAACAGAAATTAATTACCGAGAGGAATAAATATAAAATTAACCAGCAATAACCATAAACACATAAATACACATGTTTATCCGGGAAAACCCCAAATCCGGGGAAAAACCCAATCATAATGAAATTTCATTATCCTTGGCCAAAACCCTGGCCAATCCGGCCAAGTGAGCCTTCACCGCTCACCTCCAGGCCATGCATTACAATGAAGTCCTTCCAGCCTTTTATAGGCTCCATTACATATAATACCACGGGCAGAATACCATGGGTGCACAATACCATGTGCCCCAAAACCATCACTATTTAAACTCGTCAACTTTTGACTCTATCCCGAGTCAAGTTTACCTAACATTCTTGCTTCCTTTCATGTCTGTTCTACCTGGGCTTTCTTAGGGGCCTCCTTCTTCCTCTTTTCAACCAACTGTGCCATCTTCAGCTTGACCTTATCCTTCTTCTTTTATGCAGCAAAATTTCTTCCACCCACTGCCAAGTCCATCAAGGTGCGCGACTCCACCAGCCATTTATCCGACACCACATCGATGGCATCATCTGTGGCTAGGTACGACAAATTTTACCACTTCTCCGTAGGGTCCTTTCACGCCCTAATTGAAATTCTATGGAAATCAGCCTTAAACTCAGCATAGCTCTGCAGGTTAGCCTATACCATGGGCAACAATCGCGGCCTGTGATTGATAGCCATGCTGATATTCATTTCCATCAAGATCCAAAAGATCTTGTTGTTTCGAACGCACTCCGCATCCTTGGTCACCCACAACAAAGCATACTTCGCTGATTCAAGAAGGTTTGACATGATGGAGGGGAATTATCTCTCCTCTAGTAGCTCCCATGCTATGAGCACAATCGAGAACAAGAGCCACACATAGTGGAATGTCTTGATTTTCTCTTGCGCTTCACCGCAGTTCTCTAGGAACTCTCTGCAAAGGTAGTTTGACCAGTTAAACTGGACTCCTTCCGTGCACTACTATGTGAGCATGATGACAGGCACCAATACCTCATCAGTGTGGCACTTCCACATCACCTTCCCTGCAAGGATCTGTGTTGCCACCTTCATAACAGGGTCACAGATGCTGGAGATAGTGTACCCATGCAACTTCTTTACCAATTTGAACTTCTCCTTCATTGAATCTGCGAGCACCTGCTCACCACCCTTGCTGCCAAAGATCATAGTGGGATTTTCCCCTATATACGACAGATGCAGTATGTGGTGAATCAACATATCGATGATGGGTATCAGCTCCTCCAGCAAAAGACACCCATCATGCACCAAGCACAACAGCTACTTGATGACCAACACTGTCACGGGGGTGTCGTTATAGTGTGGCACCTAGAGTAGGTTGATTAATCCTGCCTTCTCTACCCTTCTTAGCCACTTTCACGGCTCCAATGCAGTCATCCCCCTATTTGTGTCTATGATCCGCCACATCAATTGTACGGTCGCCAGGTGTGGGAACTTCTTATGGTCTGCTAAGTCCCAGTCTTCAAGATTCAAAATTGGCACCCATGCCAAACTTGGACCATCAAAAGTGATTTCATTTGGTAGTAAAGGGGTTTGCATGGGAGTCTTACTTTCATCAATGTCCTTTGGAACCTTGGACTTAGGCTTGCATGGAGGGACATACTCTGATAATCGTGTACTAGGGTTTGCACCCTAGGCTTCAACCTCCTTTATTTCCACTCCCACATCCTCATCATTGATGGGGATGTCTTCAATATCCTCCTCTTCTGCTTCTAGGTTTATAGCCTTTCCTTTCTCCTGGGCAGTGGGCTTTGGTGGGTTTCGTCTTGGTGATGCACACACCGGTACAACAGGCTGTTTGCCCTTCTTATTTTTCATGGTCTCCTTGGTTGGGGTTGGATTTTGTCTCGATGTTCTCAGAGATTTAGGGACCTCTGGCAGTACTTCAGCTACTTCTGGGGTAGCCACTTCAGCCTCTCTCTCCATTCTCTGTGCTGGCTCCTCTACTACTTGTTGTGTATTGATAAATTCTGGGGCCGGAGACATGATCTTCTACAAAAATTCCTCTGTGTCCACCAAGAAAGTCACAAATACCCCAAAAAATATCAAAAGCTCATATTTCTGACGATTCATAAGCGCTTGAGAGCTCAACCGCTGAATACTCAAAATGCCAAGTGTTTTTCGCTGGGAAGCCACTTGTAATTTATAGGGAAATTTGAATTCAAATTCAACCATTCCCCATCGAACTCAGTTCATTAATGCTGGATTGGCAACAAATTTTCAAGGATTTAAGCCATAAATTTTGTCTTAAATGTTGGCTACCCTCTCCATTTGGACTCACTTCTACCGTCTTTTCATGAATGGTGACTTTAACAGTTACTTTCTGGATAACCTACGCGATTTCTCCCTGGGTAGTGTAGCTCCCTTCGTGATGCTGTGGACCCAATGACATGTCCTTGCTTCACACCATCTTCCCATCGCCTAGATCCCCTACTCGGGTAGTGTATTTTATAGTCTGTGCCTCCTTTTAGCTGTCTAGAGTGCTAAGACTGTGCTACTTTCATTTAGTCACATCGCCGGACCACTGGTGTATGGCTTCAAGCGATTTCCATTCACCTTTCTTGGGAATGGTTCTCCATTTAACCTGACTAGTTATACACCTCCTCCATCGGTAATCTCCTTAATAACATAAGGCCCTAACTAGTGAATCTTGAATTTCCCTAGAAATTTATCAAACTTACTATCGTATATCAAAACCAGGTCATTTACCTTAAATGTGCGTAGCTTGATGTGTCAACCATGCCATGCCTTTTCACACTAGCTTTGGACATGCTAGTGAAATCCAACCAAAAATATTTCTTCTTCAAGCTCACTGAGTTGTGCGAGCCTCTCCTCCAGGGCTCCATGATCCGTCATACCTATGATTACTACTATGCATAGACTAGATACGATGTATTCCATAGGCATTACCGCTTCCACGCCATAAACAATCCTAAAAGGGGTTTGTCCAGTCAACTTCTTGCATGTTGTTCGATGAGCCCATAGTACTGTAGGTATGCGTAGGTCCCAATCACTTTGCTGAGCATTACAAACATTAGTCAATGTGTTTTCGAGCACTTTATTGAATGCCTCCATTGTTCCATTAGATTGTGGGTGATAAGGTGTGCTCTTCTAGTGATATACCTGAAATTCCTCCGTTAGCGCGTTGATCATCTCATTTAGGAAGTGCGTACCAAGATCATTCATCAAGATCTTTGGACATCTAAATCGCATCAGTACATGCTCAAATAGGAACTTTGCCATAGTAGCACCTATGCAATCCTTCACCGGCTACACTTCTACTCAACGAGTCAAATACTTCGTCACAGTGATGATGTTCCTTGCTATTATCTTCCCTTGTGGTTGAATGGGTCCTACCAAATATATCACCCACTTCTCAAAGGGTTGCAACATCATTTGTGGATTCAAAGGAATTTCATCCCTCCATAATGGCCTACCCATTCTTTGACATACATCACACGCCTTGTAATATACTTTTGAATCCTAATGAAGGGTTGGCCACCACAACCTTGCGCCTAGAATCTTCTATGTGGTTTCTCTCTTTTCATAATGTCCTCCAGCGGCAGCACCATTAGCATCCACGAGGATGCTTCTTGTTTTGAACTCAGGTACATACTATCGCAATATCTCATAATTTCCCATTTTGTATAGATTCCCAACAATGACAGAGAAATCTATCGTGCGCACCAATAATTCCTTCTTTTGCTAGACAGTGTATCCTTCGAGTGTAGTTCCTGTTGTTAGGAAGTGTATTATATCCTCGAAGCAACCATCCATGACATGCACTAAAAATAGTTGTGCGTCAAGCAACCCTTCATCCAAGTTAGTAGGTTCCTCCCCCATTTATATGCATGACAGATGATTAGGTCCTACGTGCAATGGTCTAGGCTTCACGACAACTTCAAAATCACACTCTTGGAAAAATAAGAGCCATCTGCAGATTCTCTCCCCAACACAAGCTTATTGACTAGATACTTCAGCATGAAGTGATCCGTATACATCCTAAAAAGGCCTCTTAGCAAATAATGTTAGTACTTCTAGAGTGCATACACCATAGCTAGCCCCTTGTGTTCAGTGCTAGAATAATTCTTTTATGCTTTGGATAATCTGTGGCTTGCGAACACAATAGTGTGGTCCAAGCCTTCTCTATCATCATGTGTTAGTACTTCTCCCAACACTATACATGATGTGTCGACATGTACATGGAACTCTTTCTTCCAGTCCGGGAAGACTAGAATTGACACGGTAACCATCTTTTCTTTCAATATATCCAAGCTCTTCTTACAATGATCATTCCAGCAGAACGTGACATCCTTCTTCAACAATTTTTCCATAGGCGTGGTGATCTAGGCATAACTTTTGAGAAACTTTCTGTAATATCTCGTATGTCCCAGACTAGCACACAACCATTTCACACTCCTCGGTGCTTCCAAGTTCAGTATCACCATGATCTTTGTGGGGTCTACCGTCAGCCCTTGTCTACAAACCACATGCCCCAATAAGGTCCCAAAAGGAACAAAAAACAAACACTTTTTGAGATTGAGAGCGATCTGGTATCTTCAACAGGTATCCAGCATCAAGCGCAAGCTTGCTACATGGCACTTAACCAACCCAAATATAATCCAGTCATCAAGATATACCTCCAGGAACTTATGAATAAATTCCCTGAATGCCACAACAACCATGTGTGGAAATATTGTAGGCGCATTCTTCAATCTAAATGGAATTACAGTGTATTGAAAACAACCCCACTCAGTCGTGAAGGTTGTGTTTCTCTTATCCTCTGGTGCGATCTTGATTTGGTGGTACCTAGAGAACCCATTAGTGAAGGAATATGCTTCCTAGCCATTTACATTGTCCAACACTTCATTTGTGAACAGAGTCAGGAAAGGATCATGCACACAAGCGTCATTCAATTTTCTAAAATCCACACATATCCTTATCTCATCCTTCTGCTTCTTCTCTTGCACCACCATTGGGCTTACCCAATCTGATTCTTCCATAGGCTTAATGATGCCTCCTATGAGAATCTTGTCCAGCTCTAAGCATACCTTCTCCTTATATTTCAGATTGAGATGGTAAGGCCTTTGCTTAACTGGCTTCACATCGGGCTTTAACGTGATCTTCATCATTCCTAGGTCCCTGATTATTCCTTTTAGATCTATAAACCTGGTAGGGAATAAGTCTTGGTATTGATGGAGCAATTCAATGACCTTATCCACCATCATGTCATCCCAGCAGTCTCCAATCTTCATGAATTTTGGTTCTGCCTCCGTACCAATGTTTACTTGTTTCATTTTTAATGGAGCGGTTATATCAAGATTCTCAATATGTGGCCCTTGAACCTCATAGAGACCTTCTATGTTTGGAATGTTAATCCTCCATGGATCCTCATCCTCTTCTTCAACAGTTACATTATAGCATTCTAGCATGCGGTTCAGCTGAGTAGAGCATTCAGACTAAGCCAGGTCTTTTTCAAATTTCTGCTCCTTTTTCGTTAACATTCTCATTTCTTCACCCTCACTTTGGATTATGAGATGTACAGTCCCCGTCAACAGTTACTTAATTCAACCAACTGGAACTCTTCCTTGATACTGGATTCAACTAGCTGGGAACCTTTCTATGTTATTAGATTAGATTCAACTGGAGCAGCCTCCTGCGTACAGGTTGCTTGCATGCAAGGGAACTAATACAGGAAAATGAATGGGAAGTTTTAGTGAAAGGTCGCGTGACTCAAAGATTTCAAGCAACAGGTCAATATTATCCTCTCCGTTATAGCAAATAAACCTGATTTTACACAAAGCTATGAAAAATTCGACCTCGCCACTAGTTGTCATAATAAATTTTAAAACCTAGTGTGGTAGCCACGATCATTGTAGCCCTCCAAAGGAAGGAGGCTAGGCCGACTGCTGCTCTTCCTTATTTCTTGTCAAAATTTATCTTATGCTTGCTTGAGTCTTCATCCAATCAATCCGCTGGAAATAATAGAGGTATTTATTCAAACCATTGTTGTAGCAAGCCCAAGTTTGCCTCCTGTCTGGGTACATCGTCTAATGAAGGGTCACCTAGAATCTTGATGCAAGCTCGCAACCCAGCCATATTGGCGAAAGAACTAGAAAATGCCCTAAACGAACAGAGACTCGAAGATGCTCTGAAGGGCTATGAGAATTACAAACAACTTGAATATTTTCCAAGAAAGTCTCTTGTTAACAAGCTGATAAGTGTCTTGGCCTACGCTGGAGATTTAAAATGGCTCGAGAAGGCTTATGCTGTGGTCATTTCAGTCACGGAGGAGAAAAATCAAAGACAATTGCTGGACTAGAAACATAGATACTTGCTTTGCCTTCGAAATCATACAGTTGTGACCCAAAAACTAGACTTTGACGAAGTTCATCCACCAGTGATGTTTGTGCACCTTCTTGAATGTCCCTGTTCAATCCAGAACTTCTTAGTTCTATCGTCGATCAAATTGGAATGACAAATAATGAAATACAATTATCTCCTCAACCAAGGCTTGTCTCCCAACATTGATAACACCACATTCATGCTAAAATTTACTGAGCACCCTTTAGAAGCCTACTTGCAAGTCGATGGAGCCAATTTGATAAGAGACTGGGCGCAAGACAAAAATTTCTTGGTGCTGAGATTCAATGCGCAACGCGCAACCCTAGTGCGCAACGCACAAGTCTTTTGGCAATGTTAAACCAGAAGAATAACTGGTTGACCCCTCTGCAACATATTGAAGAAGATCATCCACTATATCTTCTTTCATCTCTTTCCTTTCTAGAGCAAGAATTGTTGTATCATCAAATAGAACCACAAATATAGTATCATCGCTAGTGGTTTTAAGCCGAGCCTTAATGAATCGATCAATAGACTCATACACAACGCCCAACCTACAATTTTGTCGAGGAACGAATTTGGCCAAGTTTGGTTTTACATCAGCAAAAGCCATTGAACCAAACTTCTCAATGACAAAAACCATGTGATACGATACATTTTTTGAATGATCACAGAGAAAATGGTGACCTGTAATTATGTGGCCTGCAGTGGATGGTGTTGAAGAGGTTCTTTGTACAGGAGCATGCCATAATTACTCTGCGCAATAAGATTTTGAGGAAGTACCATCAATTTCATTATGCTCCTTTGACCCGCACAGATGATTACATAGAGCAAACTCTTGCCTATCTTCTTCAGTACATGGATCTTCAAACCGCATTTGTGTCCAGTAAGTCTCATGGGTAAGTTCATCTTTTGGCACATCCACATCTGGTCCATATTTTCTTCTCTCATGCCGAGAGCCATCATAGATATGCCTTGTGCAAGGCAAAACCTTATTCGCAGGTCAAAGAATCAAATGAATGTGACCTTGACCTTGTGATTTACAATACATGTTACACATTTCTGCCACGCCGGATTCTCCCCAAATATACTTTCTACCCTGGATATCGATTTCCTCCTTGTCTAATGCAAAACTGACTTCCCTCATGTTCCCATGAACGGTGCTATGAAAACCAGAATGATTGATAGGTTTTTGACAAAAATACCCACAAGCTTGACATCTAACCTTGAAATAATGCACAACATCTGGATTTAGTGTGTGGAGATGCACACCATCATGGTATCTGTGGAATGGCAATGCAATAGTCCTTTCGTAGACCATTTTGTTCAGATAGATGTATATACTCAAAGGAACCTCTTTGGCCCTGAAATGAGCGTGTCTGTCGCATGAGTTCGGTGAAAATTTCACAAATGCCATTCGCTTTACATTTCTCAGGACAGATATGTTCATTACCACAGAGATGTTCATTACTTGTCAATTCATGGAAGTGATCTTTGTAACTGCAGCTTCTAGGACACCCCTCAATGATGCAATCTCTGGGACAAAACCTTTCATCACAAGCATGTTTTCATGATCCCCAAGTTCAATCTGTATAACACATATATTTTTGCAGCTTGGAAGGGAACACTTTTTGTTACACAAATGTTGTGATGAACTTCACTTATGAGTACCCGTCTATCAACCAATGCCTTTATGAAGTCCTGAAATTTGGAGTGCCATAAATCATCAGTTTTGCCTTTTCTACCCAAGACGCTTTCTAGTCTTGATCTAAGATGACTCAAAATCCGATAATTCGATGTAGATTCTGTTTGTGCTTTTGCAGGGATAGGAGCTGTAGAAGCTGCTTCTATTTGAAAAGCTGGAGAAGTTTTTAACATTTTGACAAATTACATATTCTAAAAAACACATTTAATGATTTCTTCTTCAAAACAGGGTTTTGAAGGAGAATCAATCTCACATTATTGACGATGACATCCCTGAAAAACTTACTGAACCTTCCTCTGGCCTGCACAAGACCACACCCTGGACTCAAAAATTAAAACGACTCTTTAATGTCTACAAATGACGAGAAATGAACCTTGGTGAATTTGATTGCAGCGGGCTGACAAGACAAAGTCTAACATTGGCTCCAATGGGGATAGAAGCTGCCGCTTAGTGGAGGTGCCAAGAACTGCAGATCTTTGGGAGAGCAGACAGTGCCTCCATCCATTGGGCTATGGAGTCATTATTTCAACAGACAACACGAGACTTCCGACTCATTTATGGATTGAAACTTGACTGAAATGCTTAAAAAACTGACTCGGCAAACTTCACACTAAAACTGTAATGAAACTGGAACAAAATGCTGCCTTATGGCTGCTTATTTATTTACAAAATCTACCCTACTCTGCTATACAAATAATAGATAAGGTAATACTGAAATGCCAGATCAACCATTCAAGTAAACCTGAGAATGATGCCGCTTGATAATGCTTCCACCAGGACACAGATGTAATTGCTGGCAGCCCTTCATGCACGTAATGAACCTGGTCACGTAAAAGACAGCCTGATCTATCAATCAAACTAAAAAACATTTCCATGTATGTTGCAATAGGATCACAAAAGCTAGACTCCGTTTGTTGCCCCGACTTTGCAATACATATTTCTAGCTGTACACTGTCAATGCAAACCTCTGTAGGCAACTCTATTATTTCTTGTTTCGATGGAGGAAGAGTTTCCAAGAACTTTTTAGGATATCGGAAATCATATGACTGGATCTGCTCATCCAAATACTGAATCTCCTTCTCAAGTTTTTCAACAATTAACTCACAGACACTAGTTTTAGTTTCAAGAGGGAACTTTGGAGATTTCAAACATTGAAGCAAGGCACTGAAAAATTCTTCATTAGTTTCAATATCCACTAACCAATCTCTAACTTCTTTTACAGCTTCACAAAGTGCAGGGTTTTCCACATACCCTACCATTGCATAAATGGATCAGCGAGCACTGGAATGTCTGGATCGATTTGGAGTCACCAGGTGAATGTTTTAGCCTTCATATGTGTTTGACTATTGTCCACCATCAGCATCAGATCAGAAACTTAATTTCATGCACTGGGACAAGACAATCAACAAGTCAAATGTCACATCAACAGCAAACCATCTTCCCCAGTATGGTCGCCACTATGTTAGTGCTTGAATTTGCCTTAGGCTGAAGAAGGCAACACTCGAGGCAACATCAAACCAACCTCAGCCTCGTAGCTAGCCCTACGAGGATAGGAGAGGGCTCTCTCCGGGTCTATCTCGACAGAAAAGTCTTCAAAGGGGCTGAGATGACCGATAAGGAATACTGATTTTAGGCTAGTAAATTGATAGAAAGGGGTTTTTTGATAAATGATTGGGTTTTCTGGGCTGTGTGGGGTAAAGACAGCAAGGGCAGAGATTAAATGAGAAACACAGATTATCTCCTGAGGCAAGATAAGCATGAAATTTAACAATCAAATTGGAATTATATGGAGTGAAAGACCACTGCGAGGTTGACAAGGGCAATAATTGAATCCTTATCAAACAGAAGAAAACATTAAATATGAACACTTCCTCAAGATAGAGAAAATAAATTGAATTCTGCCTTTCTCACTTAAAAGTATTCAACAGAAATGATTCTGAAATGAAACAGTAAACATAACAAGGAATGTATGAGATAGAGAAGAAACATATGTCAAATGTCATACCACAGGAATCTCAGGAGTCAGAGCTGTATTTTTTCATTAAATCCCTGTCAAAAACTGTACAATGAAACTCTGTTCTCTCCTCTACCATCTTTCAGAACTCTCTCTTTTACAAGTAATTTTTAATACATTAAATAAAACTCAGAAAGGAGATAACTGATCGATGAAAATAGGGCATTGTTACATCAATAATTATGAAAATAGGGAAACTCTGTTCAAAAAGGAATAACGTTGTATTTGCTGTTGATGACCAATGAAAGGGCAGAAAACCGTAACTGAAGACCTTTCTGAATCACAACTGAAAACAAAAATAGGCCCCTAATCTTGCTGCTCTGCTGTTGTGGATATCTTCTCTCTAATTTTGGCTCTCAGACTATTTATTTCCCCTTACCAAATAAAACCAAAATTTAATAAAAATAACAAATAGAGTTCCGTAACTACTGCACAAACTCTGATCGCTGTTTTTCAAATTTCTGTTCCTTTTTCGTTAACATTCTCATTTCTTCACCCTCACTTTGGATTATGAGATGTACAGTCCCCGTCAACAGTTACTTAATTCAACCGGCTGGAACTCTTCCTTGATACTGGATTCAACTAGCTGGGAACCTTTATATGATATTAGATTAGATTCAACTGGAGCAGCCTCCTACGTACAGGTTGCTTGCACGCAAGGCAACTAATACAGGAAAATGAATGGGAAGTTTTAGTGAAAGGTTGCGTGACTCAAAGATTTCAAGCAATGGGTCAATATTATCCTCTCCGTTATAGCAAATAAACCTGATTTTACACAAAGCTATGAAAAATTCGACCTCGCCATCTAGTTGTCATAATCAATTTTAAAACCTAGTGTGGTAGCCACAATCATTGTAGCCCTCCAAAGGAAGGAGGCTAAGCCGACTGCTGCTCTTCCTTATTTCTTGTCAAAATTTATCTTATGCTTGCTTGAGTCTCCGTCCAATCAATCCGCTAGAAACAATAGTGGTATTTATTCAAACCATTGTTGTAGCAAGCCTAAGTTTGCCTCTTGTCTGGGTACATCGTCTAATGAAGGTTCACCTAGAATCTTGATGCAAGCTCGCAACCCGGCCATATTGGCGGAAGAACTGGAAAATGCCCTAAACAAACAGAGACTCGAAGATGCTCTGAAGGGCTACGAGAATTACAAACAGCTTGAAGATTTTCGAAGAAAGTCTCTTGTTAACAAGCTAATAAGTGTCTTGGCCAATGCTGGAGATTTAAAATGGCTCAAGAAGGCTTATGCTGTGGTCATTTCAGTCACGAAGGAGAAAAATCAAAGACAATTGCTAGACTAGAAACAGAGATACTTGCTTTGCCTTCGAAATCATACAGTTGTGACCCAAAAACTGGACTTTAACGAAGTTCATCCACCAGTGATGTTTGTGCAACTTCTTGAATGTCCCTGTTCAATCCATAACTTATTAGTTCTATCGTCGATCAAATTGGAATGACAAAGAATGAAATACAATTCTCTCCTCAACCAAGGCTTGTCTCCCAACATTGATAACACCACAGTCATGCTAAAATTTACTGAGCACCCTTTAGAAGCCTACTTGCAAGTCGATGGAGCTGATTTTATAAGAGACTGGGTGCAAGACAAAAATTTCTTGGTGCTAAGATTCAATGCGCAGCGCGCAACCCTAGTGCGCAGCGCACACTCCTATGCGCTGCGCACACCTCTTTTGGCAATGTTAAACCAGAAGAATAACTGGTTGACCCATCTACAACATATTGAAGAAGATCATCCACTATATCTTCTTTCATCTCTTTCCTTTCTAGAGCAACAATTGTTGTATCATCAAATAGAACCGCAGATATAGTATCATTGCTAGTGGTTTTAAGCCGAGCCTTAATGAATCGATCAATAGAATCATACACAACGCCCAGCCTACAATTGTGTCGAGGAACGAATTTGGCCAAGTTTGGTTTTACATCAGCAAAAGCCATTGAACTAGACTTGTCAATGACAAAAACCATGTGATACGATACATTTTTTGAATGATCACAGAGAAAATGGTGACCTGCAATTATGTGGCCTGCAGTGGATGGTGTTGAAGAGGTTCTTTGTACAGGAGCATGCCATAATTACTCTGCACAATAAGATTTTGAGGAAGTACCATCAATTTCATTATGCTCCTTTGACCTGCACAGATGATTACATAGAGCAACCTCTTACCTATCTTCTTCAGTACATGGATCTTCAAACCGCATTTGCGTCTAGTAAGTCTCATGGGTAAGTTCATCTTTTGGCACATCCACATCTGGGCCATATTTTCTTCTCTCATGCCGAGAGCCATCATAGATATGCCTTTTGCAAGGAAAACCCTTATTCGTAGGTCAAAGAATCAAATGAATGTGACCCCGACCTTGTGATTTACAATACATGTTACACATTTCTGCCACGCCAGATTTTCCCCAAATATACTTTCTACCCTGGATATCAATTCCCTTCTTGTCTAATGCAAAACTAACTTCCCTCATGTTCCCATGAACGGTGCTATGAAAACTAGAATGATTGATAGGTTTTCGACAAAAGTACCCACAAGCTTGACATCTAACCTTGAAATAATGCACAACATCTGGATTTAGTGTGTGGATATGCACACCATCATGGTATCTGTGGAATGGCAATGCAACAGTCCTTTCGTAGACCATTTTGTTCAGATAGATGTATATACTCAAAGGAACCTCTTTGGCCCTGAAATGAGCATGTCTGTCGCATCAGTTCGGTGAAAATTTCACAAATGCCATCCGCTTCACATTTCTCAGGACAAATATGTTCATTACCACAGAGATGTTCATTACTTGTCAATTCATGGAAGTGATCTTTGTAACCGCAACTTCTAGGACACCCCTCAATGATGCAATCTCTGGGACAAAACCTTTCATCACAAGCATGTTTTCATGATCCCCAAGTTCAATCTGTATAACACATATATTTTTGCAGCTTGGAAGGGAACACTTTTTGTTACACAAATGTTGTGATGAACTGCACTTATGAGTACCCATCTATCAGCCAACGCCTTTATGAAGTCCTGAAATTTGGAGTTCCATAAATCATCGGTTTTGCCTTTTCTACCCAAGACGCTTTCTAGTCTTGATCCAAGATGACTCAAAATCTGATAATTCGATGTAGATTCTGTTTGTGCTTTTGCAGGGATAGGAGCTACAGAAGCTGCTGCTATTTGAAGAGCTGGAATTTTGAAACATTTTGACAAATTACATATTCTAAAAAACACATTTAATGATTTCTTCTTCAAAACAGGGTTTTGAAGAAGAATCAATCTCACATTATTGACAATGACATCCCTGAAAAACTTACTGAACCTTCCTCTGGTCTGCACAAGACCACACCCTGGACTCAAAAATTAAAACGATTCCTTAATGACTGTAAATGACGAGAAATGAACCTTGGTGAATTTGACTGCAGCGGGTTGACAAGACGGAGTCTAAATAAACCCATCCTCAAAAATGAAGGTCATCATGAATCCTTCACGCAAGACATTTCATTTTCCTATCCCATGACGGAGCTCTGTTTCTATATATCAATTCATTGGGATAGCATCTAGGGTATGACAGAACAGGTGCACCCACTCAGGTTAGGGATTTTCTCCATAAGCCTGGGTCCATTTGGACAGGTGCGCATGTGGATCATTCTGCCCATTATACTTGTTTGTCAGTCACAACTTAGGCTTCCCAAATCATGTTCTCATCATCCTCCTACATTTGCACCAATCGTCAAAGCTTCCCTTGTGCATACCCCACCATCTTGTGGGCATAACATGTAGTGCCTAGTCTAAGGCTTGGAAGTGCTGTTTTTCTAGTACCTCCCTTACAAATGCATCCAAAAATATATCTACCTCATTTAGACCATCATAAGTAGGCATATTCCTTACCTCTGATGACACACAACATAGCGACTAGGTCATCAGGCTACAATTTAGCGTAGTTACTTCATGTAACTGATTCTGGCAGCATTCTATTTCTTCATCGGAGTCTGAAGTGCAGGAAATCTCACGATCCCATGTAATCCATCCATCCATGGTGGGATTCACCCCATATTGGTCTCATGCTATTATATTATATATACAGTCTAGGTCATCATCAGTCTCATAATCATGGATAGGTTCAGTGTAGCGCGATCCTTCAACGAGATCGAGGGGTACTATTATATGCAGCGATTTCTTCTCAAAGTTCATCTTTCACTTCTTTAGATTGATTTCCCTGTTTGTACCAGTAGCCTAGTCAATTCCCAGGAGCGCATGATAGGGATTGTTGTCATCCACTATCTCTTTTACTTCAAAGTCAGCCAGCACGCTTTCTCCCTCAATGTCCACGGTCACCCCCTGTAGCTGCCCCATGGGGATGATCTTCTGCTGATTCGCCATCCTTAGCTAAATCAAAGACCATTGCATTTTAGGTCCCCCCATCCATTCCCAAGTCTATTTTGGTAGGAAATTCACATCTAACTCAAGGTCCAAAATGACTTGATCCATTTCATACTCTCCTATCTGTGTGGTAAGTCTCATCTCTCGTCCCGTCCTTGTTTTATGCTTGCCAATCTTTCGTACTACATGTAGCTCACCTAGCATGGTTCTAGTGCATTTATTAATGAGTTACTGTAATCCTTTCACAACCTTATTGTCATGTAGAAACTTCATACAGGTTTCTAGGAATGTTGTGAGCATAGAGGGGTCCATCTCCTGCTCAGGCTTATCCTTGCTTCTTGAGGCAAAGGCCTCAATGAAGCTCTTCTTAGCTTTCATGAAGGTTTCATGTGTACACTCCAAATCAAACTCAGCCTCCTTCACCAAAGCTTTACATACCCAGACACTATCTTATGGCGACTTCCCTTTGTCATCTCCCATTGCCATTCCACTTTTGAGCATTATATTTACGTTTGGATCTTCTTCATGTGGCTCAGACCTCATCATCTGCAGGTTCTGATTCGACGGAGGTGGTAGCGCCCCTTTGTCACATATGCTAGCTATTAGCGTAGGACAGTCTTCTGTTTCATGATCAAACAACGTGCAATACTTGCACGACGGACATTTTGGGTTAGTGCAATCGTGGGCGTAGTGCCCTAGTCCTTCTCAATTGTAGCAAATAAATTTTCCCCGACCTCTACTAGGTCCTCCTCTGCCTCGGCCTCTTCTACATTGCTAAAATCCTGTCTGCGCTATTATTGTGTTTTGATTAAGGGGCCACTTTTCAGCCTGAACCCTATAGGCAGGATTTCTATCCATCATTATTTCATAGCTCCTGCAAGTACGCTCATCATGTCCTATCGACCTATAAAAGTTGCAGAACAGTTGTTGCGGTGCTTGTACATACTTATGTAGCAAGTGACAATTATCCATGGCATGTTTTCCGACTACCCAATAGATAGCACACCAAAGTAGAGGCCCCACTCTAGGTCCTCCTTGAGCTTCTAGCCTTAAAGGCGTCGATCCTCATCTTGCAATGTAATTTGCAAAGACTGGGCAATGGTCTTTGTCATGACCTTGGCTCTTGCATTTTAAGCACCATACCTCCTCGCGTACCTTTGGTTGAACCGTTCTATCTTGCTTCAGACTTTGCATCTCAAGGCACATATTCTTCAACTCCACATGGATCTGTTGAACTCCTAGATTAGGATCTTGCATTGGAGTCTCATGTAGTCTCATGGAAATCTCCAAGGCCTCTGCTTGAGTTTTTATCTTCGACTACGACAACGCACTCCTTAAGTGTAGTAGTAGCAAGGCGACAAACCACTCACGATGGTGTCCATCTATCAAATTCATGTTGGTTTCATGGATTGTACATTTCAGCCTTTGGAATAGTTCCCAAAGTGTCTCGCCTGGTTGCATCGCAATTTCTTTGAATCCCACAATCAACTACACCTCAGATTTAGGTGAACTAAATTCCCTATTTAATGCTGCCTGGGTGTCTACTACTCTTGCATTCGGGTTATCATTAGGGTACTTAATATACCAGGTTAGCATGCAATCTTGTAGAGCACTAACCAGTGTCGCCTTTTTATATGATCATCTATAATAGCTTGAGCTTCCCATACAACTCTCACAATGAACCAAAATTGCTCTAGGTCCTCATTTCCCAAGCCTTTGAACAAGGGAAGCTTCACTGTATTTTCCATAATGAACCATGGTAGAGGTGGAAGTGGTACGGGCGAAGTTGGAGGTGGTGTGGGCGGAGGTGGTATTCATCGGAATCCTTGTCTTGTTAACTAAATATCACTTTGCGGAGAAAATTTTGCTGTCCCTTCTTTGTCACTCCGTGGAGGTGAAGTCAAAGGGCTATACTCCGAACCCATTTTTCCTTTGTTTTTGTAAGTGTTTCCACTTTGCGTAGTCCCAAACATCAAGGTAGCTACATAACTTGTTTTTCACACAACAACATTTTAATCCAATTATTCAAAGATTTTACATACTTGTCTCGCGGTCCTTTGAAAAAGTGTCACTCCTCGCTATAGCTGACTGAAGTGTCGGTCGCGAATTCAGTCACAAATCCTCCTATGATGCGATCGAGCCAACTATCTATAGCACGAGCGATCTTATCCTCCAATGCTTCCAACCTTCGCACTAGCTTCGAGGTCCACATAATAGGACCATAAAGTTTCCACCTTCCTTGGCTATCTGCTAGCTTCACGATCCACTCGTATAGCTCGATAGGGAAGGAGAAGAAAAAGATCTTGTGGATCTCTATATATAGGTATTTTTCCAACCATTTTTCTTTCAATAGTTGTGGGTTTCTATTCTCTTCTGTCCTGAATTCATGGATTTTTCTATTCAACTAATCTTCAATCTCCTTCTTAGCTGGATTCTAGTGATATGACATAACACATCTCTTATGAAGATTCTGGTCCTGGCAGCAGAATCATTTGTAGGCTTGAGGGGCTTGACTCAGGTTCAACATTAATTAGCCAAACAAATCCCTACACTATCAGCCCTTTTAGCATTAGCCTGCGGATCCCGAACCAAAGTCTCACTTGAAGTAGTATGGGGGGGTGTTGGAACCATGTTTCCACACCTTCAGATGGTTGTGATTTCATTTTATTTATTCTATCCCTACCTTTGCACAGGTTGCTTCGCTCTAGGGCTTGCAAGACAAACCCCGCATTTTGTTCTTCAATTCCTCCGTGAAAGGATATGATCGTCCTTCATGCAATCCGAGCCTGTTGCTTAGGTATAAATTCCCCAATTAATATAAGTGTGTTTTTTACCTTATCAAAAAATTATGGTTATCCTCACGTAAACAAATATTCATATACGCGTTCAGTTATTCAATGTAATTTCCTTCATTTGTGCACCATATAAGTATAATAAAGAAAATTCATACATAATATATCAAGATGAATCAATAAAACAAAGACACAAAAATTCTAGAATATATCATTTTATTAATATCTTCCAAGTGGTTACAACCTCTATCCGCTCTACACACACAACTGCAGGGGTCTGCGCACTCAGCTGTAGACTTCTACCCTAGGCCTCTGCAGACTTCTACCCTAGGCCTCTGCGCACTCAACTGCAGAGTCTCTACCTACACTATGACCCAAGACTTAGAATTCTCACTCTAAAGCTATGACTCTCTTACATCATTCATCATTATCTGCCTTTTTTCAAATTACTTAGAGCTTAGCTCTTTTTATACAATCCCATGGTCTGTGGATCATGGGTAGTTCTCTTACAGCTGACTTTAATTTACAAAACTAAGGGAAGACTATCCTTTGTGACACATAAAACCTTCATGCTCTGTGACCACAAAATGTGGAGTCTTTACAATAATATTACAAAAATGTGACTTAAACATGGGCTTTGAGCCCCAAAACTACCCTTGGGGGATCCTACTCCCAACAGGAGCGACTAGAAGGATTTGCGCGAGTTGCAGATCCAAACTAGAAGGATATAGGTGGGCATAGGTCAAGCGAGCATAGCACAAGTGAGCCTGGCATGGGGGATGAGTCAGGCTGTGGAATTGGTAAGGACCCTCGACCTTCATAGTGTTGCTTTACCAGAAAGGTCTCTACACGCAGATTTGGCTGATGAATGCATAATCTTAAGTACCATTAAGAACATTGGCCTGAACATTGCAGCACTCCCTAATGAGCTTCTTCATGCGTTGCATGTAGGAGTGATGAAGGAATTGAGATCTCGGGAACAACGCACTCTCAATTTGATAAGCGAATACAGGGTGAACAATGAGCATATGTTCGCTGAGAAAATATAGGCCTTGAAGGAAAAAGATACAATGCAGGCACAAAGTTCTAGGTAGGAGGCCTCAGTAACAGAGGCATGTAGTATAGTTCCAAAGTTGCACATTCTAGAGGATGCACAATCGGAAGCCAAGATCCAGAAATTAGCTATAGGAGTGTGCGAGGCAAAGGCAAAAGTTGGACGAGTTCAATTTGAACTCAATATGAAAATAATGGATCTATAGCTCAAATTATAGCCTACAACTCTGCCCGAGGTCAAAGAGTAGAGCGAAGCTTCCATCAAGGAAGGGATGGCCACTTTGGATGTCGTAGTAGCCGACTGTTCAACCTTATTTGAATAGGCGATGGAGTTGGTAATGAATCTATAAGAAGACAAAAACCTTTAGATTCTAAATACAAAGGTTTGTGAGCTCCAGAAGTAGTATGATGAGGTCAGGACAACGATGCACTCAATTTCTCTAGCATAGCACCTCTCCAAGTTACAGGAGGGGAACAACTCCTCGCACAGGTAGAAGCAGCTCAGAAGAAGGAGGTTGTGCTTAAGGCCAGGTTGGGACCTTGGTTAGAAGAAGATTACTAGGTAACAACCAACATTTAGGAGAAGCTTATGGGCTTGCAACAAACATAGAAAATGGTGAAGCTGGTCTCGGAAGGACCAACTATAAAGCAACTCATAGAAGAGGTCAAGCAGGTGGTTATGCATAGTGTTGTCGAGGTTGCAGATGTGCAGGTGGAGCTGGGGGATCTTTGCAACAAGATTGCTATGCCATCTAAGTGACTCAAGGGTGAGTCATGAACTTTGTGTTGGGGCCCAATTGGGATGGGATCCCCTGGGTCAGTTTTAGGGTTAAAAACCCAAGTATTGATGTAAATTTTGGTAAAATATGTAAAGTCTCCGCAATTTGTGGATGTGGAGTGCATAGATAGTTAGGAGTCAAAAGGGGCTTTATCCCCTTGTCTATGTAAAGTCGAGTTAGTTTCAAGATCCACCCATGGTCCATGGACCATGGGATTGTATGTAAAAATATATAAATAGGGGTGCCTTAGAGAGTCTAAAGCATGTCTATGTCTTAGAGAAGAAAAAAGGGCAAGTAAGCATGGGTAGACAGAAGGGAAAAGGCTTCGCAGTTGAGTGCATGAAGGCCTAGAGTAGTGTTTGCAGTTGAGTGCTTACAGTTGAGCGTGCAAGATAGTTTTGAATCTGTATACCATATTGAAGATCAATAAAGAAGTATGTTGAAGAATCTTTGTGTTTATCTATTTACTTATGTTATTTATGTTTGTGATATATGCTTTGATTGAATAATGTCTTTATGAAATATTGATCTATTGATGCGTGAATCTATGGGATAAGTCTTATTAACTGTACATAATGCATGTTAAGTACTTTTGCGAAGATTATAATACATTATGTTATGTTTATTAAATATTTAAGTAGATCCATGTGAGCTCATATCTAAGGGTATTTTCTGATGCACGTAAGTGGATGACTCATTTGTTAAGGGTTTGAAAAGACCTATTGTAGACCTTTGCAAAGGTCTAGAGGCCGTTTAAAGGAATTTTCAATGCTAGGCCCTAAGGGCTTATAGATCTGTGCAAAGGAAAGTATGGGGCAATAAAAGACATTACACTGATCTCTCGATGCAGAAACTTGGTTCCAACATCCACTCCTGCTGCTTTAGGTGAGACTTCAGCCTGCGCTACGTGGGTTTATGCTGAATGGGTGAGTAGTGTAGGGTTTTATTTTGTGTAATTAACTCTGAACCTAGGTCAAGACCCACTAAGCCAATAATGACAATGGCTTGCTAGAATACATCAAGACAAATGTTGCAAAACCATAAGAATTTGATGCCCAAAACTTTGATCTATGGGAGAAATATGTAGCCAAGGTGAGAAGAATAAACTTGGAGAGAGTACGGGATCACATTGTATCAAATATCCATGGGAAAGAAACTCCATTTGTAATGTGGAAAGAAATGACAAAATTGTTCGAGAATAGAAGTGACCATAGCAAGTTGGTGCTCCTAGATAAAATTTGAAGTATCAAGATGCAAAAGAATGACACTATTCCACAATATCTGAGAAATTTCACACAATGTCGTGATGAACTTAGCGTTAATGCTTCAAAAGAAGACGTGGTAGGTCTATCCCCTCTAGGCCTTCCCAAGAGTTGGCATAAATATCAAGATTCAGTGAACGGGAGGGAGAAACTACCAAATTGTTAACACTTATGGTATGATTTGGTACAAGAGGAAATAAGGCATAATAGTAGAGATGAAAATTCATCCAAGGGAGAGGATGAAGACAAATTTTCATTGGTTGGAAAGGGAAATAAGGGAAAAGGGAATAAATATCAATCCAAACTAGAATCCAGCCAGGGGGGAAGAAGAAATATTTGTCCAAAATTAAATGCTTCCATTGTCATGAATTTGAGAACTATGCCATGAAGTGTCCACACAAAAAGGTAAGAAATAAGACCTTAGGAGCAGCAACAGGTGAAGAATTAGATTGATAGTGCAAGCCTGAATTTACCCTTATCACATGCATGACCAACACAATGATGGGGAGTGTATCGTACTTGGACTCAGGTGCATCGTTCCACATGAAACGGTGTAGAGACTTTTTCTATGACCTGGAGGAGAAATATTTGCAGATGCACATTGAGCTAGGGTATGATGGAAGGTGAAATGTGTTTGGAGTTGGTACAGTCACCTTTCAGAGGGAGTCAGTCTCCCCTCTTAGGCTCAAGGATGTCATGTTTTTTTTGGGTCTAGAGGAAAACCTAATCCTTGTGGATGTTTTGGAAGATTTTGGTTATGATGTGATCTTCAGGAAAGGAAAAGTATTATTGAGATACAAAGCCAAGGGATAGGTGAAACAGATCGAGGTTTGTGTGAAGAACCTGCATAATCTAGATGTGGAAGATTATGCTGCATTTAGCATAAAGGCGGAGAAGGTGAAAAGCCGCTATGTAAGTGAACTTTAGCATAGAAGACATCCATTTTCATCATGGAACTTTGAATATTATGCTAAAAATAACCACAGGCCTCTACAAAGAAGCACTTGAGCAACAAGATGTATGAAAAGGATGTACTTTAGGGAAGTACACAAAATCCACATTCCATGATCGGGACAAAAAAACACATGCAGTCCTAGGAAGGATCCACTCTGATGTTCGTGGACCTTTCTCAACAACCTCCACTACCAAGCACACATAGTTTGTCATTTTTATTGATGACTTATCACAGAAGTGTTGGATCTTCTTAATGCAGAAGAAGGTTCAAACATTCTCCAAGTTCATAGAATTCAAGGCATTGGTTGAGAAACAAATCAACAAGAAGGTGAAGGCTCTTAAGACAAATAATGCAGGTGAATATGTGTCTAATGAATTTACAAATTTTGGTGCAAAAGAAGGCATTCGACAAGAGTTGGAAAAACCCCACAACCGACAACAGAAAGGGGTGGATTAGAGAAATAACACAAAATTATGGGATATGCAAGGGCGATGTTGCATGACCAAGGCCTACCTTTGCATTTTTTGGTTGAGGCATGCAACACACCAGTTTATTTGGAGAACCGGAGTCCTCATTAGATTCTAGGGATTATTACACTAGAGGAGGTTTTCCTAGGGAGGAAGCTATATGTGTCACACTTTAGGATTTTTGGAGCCTCTATTTACTACCATGTTTCCAAATAATCAAGTAAGAAACTTGAGCCGACAACATAATTGGGGTTATTTTTGGTTTACATAGAATCTCTTCACAACTACTGTGTGTACTTTCCATCGCTCAAAATGATAGTTGTGCGAAAGGATGCAAAATTTGATGAGGAGAAAGCCATACGATCCTGTCTTGAGAGGGAGATTTAGATCCCACCAAAAGATGATATTTTAGCTCTAAAGGAGGATCCTTAGGAAGTTTTGGAGTAGCCACAAGTAGAGGAGCAGAGAGTGGAGACATCCACTCAAGTAGAAGCATCCAGAGAAGGTAGGAAAAAGGACCAGGGAAGATGATAAACTTGTGTAGGAAGCGAGGGAGAATGTGGGAGCTCCTTCAAATTTGCATAGGTAGAGAAGGTCACCTGATTGGTACAATAATTACATGGCTCTAATGATTGAGCTTGTAGAGACTGAGCCATCCTCTTTCGAGGAAGCAATAGAGAAACTTGTATAGTTTGATGCATTGGTGGAGGAAAATGAAAGCATTGTAAAAAACGAAATGTTTGGGAAGTGGTCCCAAGGCTGCTAGATAAATCGATTGTGGGTTTGAGATGGATCTTCAAGGTGAAGCAATAGCAGATAAAATCATAGAGAAGTATAAGGCCAAATTTGTGGCCAAGGGGTACTCTCAAGTTGAGGGAATTTGTTATGGGGAAACATTTGCTCTTGTAGCAAGGTGCTCATCCATTAGATCAATTCTTGCACTAGCTACACACATGGGGTGGAAGATCCTACAGATTGATGTAAAAACAACATTTCTTAATGGAGATATCTAGGAGGAGGTGTACACTGAGCAACCAAAATGTTTTGAAAATTTGATTGAGAGTCTCATGTGTGCAAACTCGAGCAAGTATTGTACGATATCAAACATGCACCCCGTAATTGGTACACCAAGATCAATAGCTATATCACTAGTTTAGGGTTCACTAAAAGTGAAGAAGATGCAAACCTATATCATATCTTGGTAGAAGGTAAATTTATTATTATTGTCTTCTATGTTGATGATATTATTTTAACTGGGATGAGAAAATGATCATATCTTGCAAGGGAATTTGAAAATAAGTCCATGGGTCTCATGCACTACTTACATAGGTTGGAAGTATGGCAATATGGTGGGGAACTATTTGTATCTCAAGGAAATTATGCAAATGATATACTACAAAATTTCTACATGGAGAGTTTCAAAACCCATGGAAACACCTTTAGCGACCAACTAGAGGAAGGAGGATGCTACTTCAAGTGAAGAAGTGCATGCTACCATTTATTGACAGCTAGTGGGTTCACTTATGTATCTTGTGAACACATGACCAGATATGTGATATTCAGTCAACCAATTGAGCCAAGTTATGGTTAGGCCTACCAAATTATTTTGGAAGGATGCTAAGCATGTTCTATAGTACCTTAGAGGCACTACCCAGTTTGGAATATGGTACAAACTAATAGAGGGAGTAAAGCTTTGTGGCTTCACATATGAAAATTAGGCGGGGATTCCATAAGATTGAAAAAGTAACTTAGGTGTAATTTTTAGTGTTGGGTCCATAGTTTTTTCTTGGTACAACGGGAAGGAAATATGTGTGGCACTCAACTTGGCAGAAGTAGAATACATTGTTACCAGTTAAGAAATGTGAGGTGGTATACATGAGAAAGATACTTCTTGGACTATTTTGTAAGATGATCGATCCAACTGTGATCTACTATGATAATAAAATTTGCATCAGGATCTCTAAGGATCCTCTAGTTCATGATCGATCCAAGAATATAGATATTTGGTATCACCATTTGTGGGACTGTGTGTACAGACAGATAATGTTTCTACAATAGATTCCAATAGAGAAACCAAATACTGACATTTTGACAAAGACCTTGTAAAGAGGGAATTTTCAGTTCCACATGTGCAAGATAGGGATAGTTGATAATCCCTTTCTTGTTGAGAGGGAGCGTTGAAAAATGCATTAAAAAATTCTATATTTGATTTTGCCTTGATTAAATTGAGAAAATTCAAATTTCAACATCATCAGACAAATTGGATGCAGTGAACTTGTGTGACATGGTTTGTGTCACCCTATTTACTCAGTAAATTTGAGTTGGAGGAGTTAGAGTTCAGTTAAGAATGTGTGATTGATAATTTGTAACAATCAAGGTCAATTATTTCAAGTTGTTTTCAGTTAAAATAGTTGCAACTATTGGAGGAACTAATGGAAGGTCAGTTGTGCAGTGGGACTTCAGTCAAGGCATTGTGATCATCCAATTAATTGAAAAATCATCCCAAAATAGCTAGAGGATGCAGAGAGTGCAAGTTCCACATCGGTGGCGGAGATTCCAAGGAAGTGTAACATCAATTGTAGACTAGTCTTGAGTGTACAAGTGTTGCATGTAGTCTGATTATCAACCTTGGGAATTTCGCAATCCATTTTGGAGAAATTCCCAAATAATAGGGGCCTAATTTTTCAAGGAATTGTGCAGGGAAATAGGTGTTCAAGCATAGGAAAAAATTGACAAAGTCCGGGTCAGAGGTTCTCAATGAGTAGAGAGATATGTTATTCACTTGCAGGTTGTGCTCAGTTATGAAAAGAAATTCTAATACATGTCTATTCATTAGATTAATGCAAGCATGCATTGAGGTTTTTAGTAGATCACTTTCCTTGGAAAAAATAATGTGTGCATGTGTGTTATTTCTCATTACATGTTTGTGATTGATTTTATAAATCATGAATTGAATTCCATAGAGCAACAGAGTAGAGTAGGTTTGTGTGTTGTGATTTTGATTAAAAATTCATGAGAAGTTGCAAATATACACCATAATTTATACAATACACTACGTATCTATGTCATGAAATGATAAAGACATGGCCATGAAGGAAGAATATATCCATTTCATCAAAAGAGATATCATAACCACTAGTAAATGCATTGTGGATCTATGTCAAATAATACATTAGTAGGACAATAGAAATCTATAATAAATGTTCCCCAAATTGGTTCCTAGAGTATAAGTGATTACTAATGATTAAGGTATAATTTTAGTAGACACAAGAGGATGCAACAATGATAAAAATGGACCCCATGGTACCTAGTGCAATCTATTGAGAATTAATAGATGAGATTTTATCAGACACTTGTGGAGTCGACTGAGGAAAACCCATTTTCGATTATGAGGAAGCCTGCCATTTAGGATTGCAACTACAAGGTACTATAGGTTTCTAAAACCCTCTCCTAGGTAATAAGTTGAGATAAATAGGAGGAAATACATCAAAGGAGGGATTTATCCCCCATCAGACAACATGAAATAGATTAAGAGATGATGTGAATATATCAAGTCACCAAGCACACCTAACATAGGGATGGAAAAAGAAAAGGTCAACAAGGACTATAGATGATCGACTGAGGTTTATAAATCCCTTGAACATATAATGGAATGGCACAAAAGTTTATCATCAGGTACGCATTACAAAAGAGGACATCTACAAGAAAACTTTCCAAACTAGGTATGGGCATTATGATTTTGTTTTAATTCCATTTGGTTTCACTAATGCTCCATCTACTTTTATGTGCTTGATGAATAATGTGTTGCATCCTTATCTGGACAAAAATTGTTATTGTATTCATTGATGACATCTTGATATATTCTAAGAATGAGGAGGAGCATGCCGAACATTTAGCATCAATGTTGAGATTGCTAAGAGAGCATCATTTGTATGCGAAGCTTAGCAAATGTTGTTTCTTTTAGACAAAGTTTCACTATTTGGGGCACATGGTTTCCAAGGAAGGCATATCAGTGGATCCAGAAAAGATAAGGGCTATCCTGAGAATATGTGTTCGACAAGAAGACCTCATTATTTTCTCTTCCATTAGAAAATCATGAGGATACAGACTTCAAATTTAATATTACTTCTTAGATGAAAGACTAGTTAAATTTCCTATCGGCACAACACTCTTAGATTGGTTCGATAAAGAAATGTATAAAAGCCATGAGGCAAAACCAAAAAAACAGTTAGTTGTTGATTATTCAGTATTTTCAAGATTTGTTCAAGAGACTTCGGTGGGTTAATATAATATTCTATTTTTCATTGCATCGTTGACCAATTAATTTATCAATGATGAATTTGCACCCAAGTGTTGGACTGTAACTTGACAAATACTACACCAAAAACTCGATCTGGTACTTGGTTTAACACTAAGTTCTAGCTTCAGAGGATTAGGACCTCCAATAGCCAAATAATCATGATAGGCATGACATTGGTTCTTATAGTGACCTTCCAATTTACACTTTATGCACCAAATCCCTGAGTGCATATCAGGCCGAACTTCTTTTCCCTTCTTCAAATCTTGTAGCTCCATATGTAAGCTCGCTAACTGGGCCAATATCTGCTAAACGCCTATGTGATTTTCTTGTATTGGTGATGCCTCTAGCTTCATCACAATTTCTAATGCCTCAGCTTGTGATGCAATAGTGGAAATCTGAGACACGATAATAGTGCAGCTATATAGAAATCTTTGCACTACTCATTGGAGATATAAAAGTTGACTTGTCCCACAACATTTTAATCTCTGATCAAATTCCTAGTAAGTCTCATTGACTGCTTGCTTAATCTCATTTATCTCTGTAATCCACTGCGGCTGCAACTTTGGTTTCTTGAACTCTGAGTTATGTGTTTTCCTTGTCTTAGCTAGGGAAGCAGATGGGTTTGTTGTACTATACTTAATATACCATGAAAATGATTTTTCCTATAACACTGTGAAAATTTGATCTTTATTGATATCTTCATCATTGATTTGTTGTGCTTTCCATACAGCTTTTGTGACAAACCAAAATTTCTTAGGATCGTCTAATCCCTGACCCTTAAAAATAAGAATCCTTACTGCGTTAGCCATATTAAATGGGGAAGGTGGAGGTGGAGGTGCAATGTTCAGATGGGGAATCCCAGAAGTGCCTTGATTATCTAACTTTGATGCACCTCTAGACATGCTAGGGTTGCTTCTTTCTTCTTCACTTTATGATTCATCCAATAACTGACTATAAATAGTTTCAGTGAAATTATTGTGGTCTATTCCGAATCTCTTTTTTTCTCTACGTAGATCTAGTCTTGATTCCTTGAAAACTCAATCTACTGTATGCATAGTATTCCCTTCTTAGATAACAACATATTAAGCCAAAGCTTTAAGGAATTCAAATACTTACCTCATGGACCCTTGAAAAACCAGTGCTCAACTTCACTATAGGATATCGATGTGTTAATCATGAATTTAGTAATAAAGCCTTTGAGAACACTATCGATCTAGTAATCAACAACTCTTGTGATCTTATTTTCAATCTCCTTGATTCACTTAATCAGCTCTGGGTCCACAAAGTATATTCGTCACACTTCCAACAAGTCTTACTTTTAGTTAGTTTTGAAATCCACTTGTGGAGCTCCTTAGCGAATGATGCAAAAAAGATCTCGTGTTGTTCTGTAAAGATATACTTCTACAACCACCTTTCTATTGACAGGTGTGAATTTCTATTCTCTTGTGCTGCAAATTCGCAACATCAGATCAACCCAATCTTGAACATCTTTTCTGGTTGGATGCCACATTACATATCCCTCAGACAGGGTCCTGATGATGGAACCATTTTTTGGATTGAGGGGATCAGACCCAGGTTTAGAGTTAGCTAGCCAACGAAACCCTTTATCACAGGCCCTTTCAGCAATGATCTGCTCGTGCAGACTGTAGTCTCACACGAGGCGATATTGGGAGATGTTGGAACCAATTTTCTGCATCTAGAAGGATACAAAGTGTGGATATTGACTAAGTTTGACTTACTTACAGATCTATTACTGTGCTATGCGATCTTACTTAATATTATAATGAATCTGATCTATTCATACAAAAATACTTCTTCGCAGATCTAAATCTCTATCTAGTGTGCATAAATCAATGGATCTTATAGCTGTAGCAGCCTTCATATACTAATTATGATCTTAGTTTTCATTGCGCAACACAAAAGTAAACAATAATTGCATAAAGTAAAGTACAAAACATAAGTACATAGATCTGCCTTCAAAATATTCGTTATTATCTCTAGATCTTCACAATTACAATCCTTCTTACCCTGTGCACACAACTGTAGGGGCCTACTCACATAGCTTCAGACTTACCAAAGTCTCTGTGCACACAGTGGCAAGAGCCTTACCCTTCGCTCTAACTCAGAAAAATAAGACAATTAAAGACTCAATGACATGATAAATTGATGATCTTTCACTTACTAGGACAACAATTTATATATCTTTTTCTCTTACAATACCATGGTCTGTAGATCATGGATGGAGCTCAAAGCATACAAATTAATCCCATCCTTTTAAAAAATAAGGGGATTTGACCCACCCTAAATCCCCTATGACTCCTAAAACACTGTAGAAAGTGTGTTCCGCTCCTCAAAATGTGGGTTCTTTACAAAACTTTGACCGAGTGGGACCTTACCCAACACAATTTTTCCGAGGACATCTAGGCAGCATGATTCCATCATGGTTGTGGTGGACAGGTTGACTAGGGTAATGCACTTCATTCCAGTGAAGTCTATGTATTCAACTAGTTATGTGGCACAAATATTCATCATAGATGTAGTGACGTTGCATGGTGTTCGAAGGAAGATTGGGTCAGAAAAGGATGCTAAGTTCACTTCCAAGTTTTGGAAGGAATTATTTGCAAATTTAGGGATAGAGTTCACCTTTAGCACAACTTATCATATGCAAACAGATGGGCAGACAAAGAGAGTCATCAGGATATTGGAGGACATGTTGATGATGTATGTGATGCATTAGCAGAGGAGATGTGGGGAGTACCTTTCATTGGTTGAGTTGGCTTACAATAATGGTTACTAGGAGTCACTGAGGATGAGTTTGTTTGAGGCACTATATGGGTGAAGTTGTAATACTCTTATTAGTTGGAGCGATCCAATGAATAGGGTATTGATAGGACCAGACATGTTCGTAGAGATGGAACAGGAAATGCAGGTTATGAAGAAGAATCTAAAGGCAACATATGACAAGGAGAAAATTTATGCATATCGAAATAGGTTGTTTAAGGAGTTCCAGGTTGGGGAACAAGTGTATTTGTGCATCAAGCTGAAGAAGATCTCCTTGAGGATTGGATCATGTGTGTTATAGACATATTTGGGCACATCAACCCCAAACTTATATGTCGATAAACTAGGGCTCTTCGACCCCTAAAAGAGCTTAATCATTTGATTACATCATTCCCCAAAAGTTCCACCTGAGAAACCATCCAGAAATGGCCTAAACTAAACCATACTGACTACTCCACTTGTGGGGTGTGATGCATACTGAGTGATACACTGCCCAGGTGTGATGCATACTGATTAGGCCTTCTATAGGGTGTGATGGGCGAGGATGGACAAATGTCCAGGATGGTTTGCTAGGTGGTTGCTCATGGAATCTTCTGGAAACTTCTCCTATGCCACTTGCCTCTCTGAATTCGCCTAGGGATGAGTAAGAGATCCCCGAAATCTCCAAGTGGAACCAATTGTAACAAGTGGAACCAATTTTAACAAGTGGAATGACACTAATCAAACCCCAGAAATGACTCACACCCTTTCACACATCTATAAATGGATCCCTCATCTAAGAGATCTAGAGGCTGGAATATTGTGAATTGTAAGGAAGTGCTGATAGTTTGTATTTGAGGAAAAGAGCATCGTATTGTTGGTGTGATCTTGCTATTTCATGAGGTGAAGAGGGATTGAAGCTAGGAGGATGATGTTGGATCAGACAACCGGGTTGTAATTCTCCCTTCTATTTAATAAAGTTCTTCAAGTTTTCTTCCATATGATTGTGTAATTGTGAATGTTATCATTTGTTAATGCTTCATTTGTTCATTATATATCTAATTTTGTAATTTTTATGTTGTAATAGATCAATATGCTTTGACGGTTCTTTTTTGCTGTGTTTCTATAGGTACTCTCCAAGCAAGTTAAGTACGGGGAGGAGTTACAAGCTCTGTCAAGGAGGAGAGAGATCAAGAAAGGGATTAAGCGGAAGTTCCAGGTTGGTTCCATTGTCTTTCTCTTACCTATTACACATAGAATAAATTGTTGAATTTCTTTAAGATGTTGTTTCTAGGGTAATTTCCAAACCTAGAGGACTAGTCATTCGACAAGACATTAGTTTTCCCCGAAACAATGTGCCAAGTGGGCATCTCGATTTGGTGGACCTTTCAAGATTCTTGAAAGGATTGGACCAGTAGCCTATCGACTTGCACTACCTCTAAAAGTGAAAGTCCATGATGTTTTCCATGTATCAATACATAAGAAGTATGTTAAAGATGATGATCATGTGATTGACTGGTCTATATCGCAAGTGGATGCAGATGGCGAATTCTAGCTAGAACCTCAGTGTATATTGTAGAGAATGATGCTCATGCTTTGGAAACAAGGAATCAAGCACGATAAAGTGCATTGGAATCACTTTGGGCCCAATAAAACTACATGGGATATGGTAGATCACATGTCAGGTTTGCATCCTTCTCTATTTGCTAGTTGAGCGAATGGTTTTGGTATGTGTTTTGGTGTGATGTTTGGTATATGTACATATGTATATGGATGAAAATACCTCCATGAGCTGTGTTATAAATCTCCAATAAGTGCTATGGGGTGTCATGTCATTATGGTTTTCAAGTTGGTTGTTTATCAATAGGCTGATCATTGTAAATAATGCAACGAGCTAGGTTATAAAGCTCCATGGGTAGTATTTTTTGTTTTCAATAGTTTTGTTGGTTTTAGTTGTCATTGTAAAACAAGAACAGTGTTCCCCCAAGGGGGAGAGTTTTGTAATAGCCTTGGTGAAAATTCCATGTAATAAGGTTAATAAAGGAAAAGTAATAACCACAGTCAAGCGACACTTATTCGAAGCTAAATGTTGGGCAAAAAATCCTAGTGTGGGTGTTCATTTAGTTTATTATCGCTAAGGAAATTGGCAAAGGAAATGAAAAAGGCTTTGGAATGGCAAAGTGAAATTAATTTGCATTTTATTTATGAAAATAATGGAAATTAGGAGAAAATGAAGGTGAAAGTTTGCAGGTTGCATGTGAGGAGGAAAATGAAGGAAAATAATGGAAAATGAAGAAAGTAGAGGCCGCATTAATAAAAATTCTTTTGAGGATCAGTTGGTACCTTTTGTTAGTTCAGTTTTGGAGCTCTCTCTCTATTTTATTTCTCTCATACGCTTGGAAACTTAGATTTTTCTTAGAGAACTTTAGCATTGGATCAAGAAAAACAAAGAATGAAAGAGGAAGCAAATATCATGAAAGGAAGAGCAGGATAAAGTATCTAAAATGGGATTATTTTTAGGTATTGATTTGCATGTGTGATTTTCGTGATAATTTTTGCATGCATGGTTATGAATGTGCATTATTGGTTCTCTTGGTATCAATGGTATGGGTTTTGCCAGGTGTGACAATTTTTTTCAGCCTTACCTTTCCATTTCCGAAAAACCATGGTGTCATGTGGTTCTCATGTTTCTGGTTGAGCTAGAATCCTGGATGGATTCAAAACTAGGTGAGGATGTCTCTCAAAGAAAGAACACATGGCCCAATGATCCTTGAATCAAATCCTAGATTGTGGTAAAGTCTTGGCCTAGTAACACCTAAACTAGACTATGGGTTGCAACAAAGCTGGATTTTGTGTTACCTTGGTGGTGCTAGGAATCCTCGACTGATGAATGGCGGGATATACAGTAAATCCTAGAGGTGGGTGCCTTGAACAAGGCTAGGAATCCTTGGTTGGTGGATGAAAATAGATACGATAAATCCTGGATGGTGGAGTATTGATTAGGCCTACCGATCCTCAATCATTGTATGTCAGGATGTACAGTAAATCCTAGAGACTAGGAGACATGAAAATTATTCACGGTGTAGGTGGAGAAATCCAATGGCATCCATGCTTGTTTAGGGTTGAGTGATCTATTGATGATTGCAGTAAATCCTGGTTCTATTGATGAGGGTGAGGTGGTTTAGCCTCGACAAGCCCTGGTTGATTTTTGTTATGAGTCCCACATTCATGCTTAGAATATGGCACGGGGGTGATTAGTTGAAAGAAATATTTGGTTCAGTCAATCTATGGTCAGGTGGTTAATGGAAGTCCCATACCTAGTTTTCTTTTGCACTCATTAATAAGAGCTCTTTCTTTTTGGTATTTCATGTGTAAATTTATTGGATTATATGGTTGTTATATCCTTTCTATTTATGTTGTTTATATGCTAGTTATGAGTATGTTTTATGACAATGATGATGTATGGATCTCATCATGTTTTGATTTGTAAATGAATGTACAATGAATATATGACATAATAGATGATAATTCATCTAATTTGATAAGGCATCAATTCTTCTTAGCGATTCTTAAATAATTATGAGACCCCTCTGCTTAGATCTGTTGTTATGACTTGTAGATTGCATATTTGTGACATGTTTGATGAAATGTCTGTCATGGATAGTAGGGGTCATATCAATTCCTTATTTAAGTATTTACATTAGTATCATTGTTTTGATGTTATTTTTCATTTTTGGAAGTTTCATGAAGTTATGGGCAGTGACTTGAGACCTAGCCCTAAAAAATTGGCACAAAATCTGGGGTTGCTAGTTTTGAACTAGCTAAAAAATTCCCCAGTCATTGGCAAGCCCTTGCTATGGGAGCGAATGGAGGGTCCCAGTTGTATGCATTCCCATGTCATGGGGGTGAATAAGGCTCTAGGTTAGTAAAATGTCAAGTTACCTCAGGGGTTGGTCACCTGGAAGGGTTGGTTGGCTCTTGAAGGTTTTGTGACTTGTGAAAAAGGTTAGATTTGTTGTGCTTTGTCAATTCCACTTCCTTAATTGTACATGGGGAGTTGAATTAGGTCATAGTAGCCTCTCCTCACATGTTTACCCAAGGGGACCGGTTAACCTGGGTAAATGTGGGAGGAGGGTGTTAGACTATGTATGTAAATGTTCCCCATGGATAGGTGAACATAGTTTTGTATTGATCCTCAAGAGCAATCTAAATTTGATTGTATCCAAAATCCATCTAGGAAAGAAAGTATTTCCTCCCAGCAAGTGTATCAAGAACTTGGTCTAAAAAAGGGAGAGGAAATTGATATTTTTTTGTGGATTTGTTTAGTTCTCTCTAATCTACAAAAATCCTCTATTTCCCATTCTTTTTAGTGACTAACAGCAATGGTGAAACCCACTGGATATCAGGTATAGGGTATATAAAGTTGACATCGAGTAGTTTTTGTAGTTGCTACTTCACTATATCCCTAAGATTTGGATTCAATCTCCTTTGTGGTTGACAAATTACTATGGCATATTTTTCAATGTAAATGTGGTGCACACATAGCTATGGATCAATGCCTTTCATGTATGCATAGTCTGAGGTAAGGGCTTGTTGTATTTTTGAAGAACTTGGATAAGTTTCTCATATTGGAGGTCATTAAGGATAGCAATAATATTAAACTCTTTTATTGGTTCAATATTAACATGACTACTCTTATGGATTGTAGTTGTAAGTATATGATCATTATTTAACTACTCATGTGGATCACCCTAGGCTTCATTATCGATCATGAATTTTGACACAACAAAAGTTGCATCTACCCGCATTATGCAAATAAAATTGCATGTCACACAATGTTCCAAGAATTTTATAATTCCATACTTAGTGAAACTTTCACAAGTCAAGCTTTAATTCTCCTTCAATAAACTCTATGTGGAAACGTTTTATTTAACTATCCAAAGTCTGGATCTTTATAAACCTTTGAGCAGAACCTTATAAATCCTTCATAATCTTTGGTTAATTCTTATTACCCACACATATTAACCATACCATGGATTTTAGACTTTGGTTAAACTCAACTTAAACTATAATACATTAATCGCACTTATTTCTATTATAATTCCCATATAGTAGAAATATTTCATAAACCACACTTAAACCTCACCTTTGCTCCATTCCACAAACCTTTGTACATATATCGGTGCTCTCCTTAGTGCACTAAATCTCCGTCGTCAATCTCATTCCTCAATCCGACGATTATTGCGCAATCTCACCCCAACTAGCCTGCCAATCTCCACCGTTTATTTCTCCTACCTCAATCCAATGGTGATTGTGTCATATTGCGCAATTACATGCAAGACTGATGTTAGATTGAGAGCGAGTGAGAAAAGTGGTTTTCTCATGCTATGTGTCAACCCCTTAAGTTAATCACGTGAAATCGTAGAATACCGTTTACAACTTTTAGGGCATGCGAGATACTGCTGACCATTTTCCAAGATTGCTCCATCCTTCTGCTAACCCATGGTTTTAATCTGATCCATTCACTCTTGACTTTATTTTGTGTGACTTAATCCTAGTTGTCTATCTCCCTCACTCTCGTTCGTTGATCTAACTGATCCAACGAATGTACTTTGCTGCTACGTCCTTTTGTTTCTTACTATGTAATAGCCCATTCAGCTTTCTACCTGTGTATTGTTTCTCACCTTATGGTTTTCAATTGTTTTGATCCTGATCTTGAGCTATGTTACTTCACTCCTTCGCACCTTTATGCTTCCTTCGTAAATCCTTAGGTTTTAGGAAACCTTGCAGTTATACCTTCGCTGTAACATTAAAGGTTTTCTCCAATACTGTCTGTGTGCAAGCCCATAACACTTCTCTCTATATTTCACCTCTGGTTCTGTACACTTGCAAACCTATGTTATGTTGATTTATTCTAATCCACACACAATTTATAATTCACTTACTCAATCCAAACTTGCACAGTTTAAAATTAAAATCTCCATGTATATATAAACAAATAATTACATAATGAGTCTCTCTCTCTCTTTGGCCTAATTTTCTAATCAGTGGCATTTTCCTTTCTTGCCCGTAGGCTTACAGTTAAACCCTATCTAATCTTTGAACTCTAATTACCTAACTCGTTAACTCTCTAACTAACTAACTCTCTCTATGCCTTTTAGGCTTACATTTATACAAAAGGTTTTGTAACCCATTTCAGTTCAAATCCTTAATCTTCTGAACTAAATCTTGAATATCCTCTAAGTCCACTTTTGACTCAACTAATCCCTAAGGATCCTCTCTAGTTCCACAAACCATGAAACCAATTCCTAATCTAAGATTTACAATTAATTCCCAAATCTCTCAATCTCTTAGCTATCCTAATTCTCTCACGTTCTCCAACATTCGCGAACATTTACAAATATGCCTCACAATACTTAATTAAATCCTATTCTTAATATATCTCATAAAATTACTTAAAAACATTAAAATTACATTAATTTAATGCTCAGGAAACCAACTTCCTTGAAAACACAAGACCCCCTATGTCTACTAAAATTCGAAGAAATTGCTGAGCTGGATGCTTCTGCATCATATTTCAACATCTGACATGTTGGATATCCTATGATAGAGGGATGGCTAATGAAACCACTGATTGCATCATCTTGAGTCTAGATATGAAAGATAAGGGCTTTATCAATAGTAAGGGGAGAATGTAGTCTACCTTCTTCATACTCAGGAGGAAACCACCTAAGATTGTCAGATGACATGATGGGTTTAATAGGTAGATATATATTAAGGTTCTTGATGGAATTTCCTTTAGAAATAGTCATACTTCCATTCTGACACCGAATGTACGGATCCATAGTGGCGAGCCATAGTCTGCCTAGTACGAGGGGGTGTCCTTTCACCTTATTTCTAGGGTTAAGAACCAAAAAATCTATTAGGTACTCCCAGGAATCCACAAAGATGATAATATCATCGAGTGTCCCTTCTAGATTTACCACAGATCTGTCACCTAACTCCAACATCGTTGGGGTTGGTTTTAATGTGGTTATTCCAAGGAGGGCATAGGTTTCAAGTGTTATAATATTTATAGCGGCTCCTAAGTCCACAAGTTTATTTTGAAAGCCAAGTCCTTGAATTTAAATGGTGACCACTTCATTTCCAAGAACATCATATTTGATGGGTATCTATTTTCCTAAAATAAGATTAGAAAGTTACCCAAGGACATGGACTCTAAGAGGGTCTTTTGATTTTCTTCTAGGTTTCTTTACACATAGTTCTTTAATGTTCTTAGCATAGATTGGTATATCTATGATAACTTGGAGAAGGGGGATTTTAATACACAAATTAGAATAGTTCCCCTACAAAATCGAATTCAGGGTATGTGGATGGCCTTACTATGGACAATATTTCTAGAAAAAAAGGAGAAAAAATCTGAAATTTTACCAGATTCTCGATTCTTATTCAATTTACTTGGTGATTATGTCTTAGTGTTAATTATAGTAGAAGGGTATTTTTCTGACTGATGTTTCTCTTTAGTAGAATTTTCATCTTTTGGATGCTATGAGTTCCTTGGGGGGTCTTATGGAAAAATGGTTTGCCCAAATATCAAGTGGAGTTCATTAAATTCTAAGGATGGAGGAAAAAAATAAGAAGTATTAAGAATTTCTAAAAGTTGCACAAGTCTATTGTTTGGTTTTGGATTTTCTTGAGCAAGTAGCTGAGGGCATAATGGAGGTGGGGCATTTGGGGGTAACTAAACTGGTGGTTGTAATGGATGTAGTGGTGCTTGTGAATGAGGCAATGTTCCTGCTGATGGATTCACAGGTCTAGAGGGGCCCTACCAGTTTTGGAACCACATTGGCCCCTGAGTGGGATGGTTTAGCCATTGTGAAGGATATGTATTACTCTGTGAATTATTCCATAGAGGTGCAAAGTATTTTTGGTTCAACCAAGAAGGTCTAGGAAACAACTAATTTGACCAAGATGATGGGGGATATGACTGGGGTTTCCAAGAAGTATTGGAATGTTGTTGAATCTACCAAGTCAGTCTTGAAAACTTTTGTTGATAATATTGTCCAAAAAAAAATGGAGGGGTCCTGAGTCATAATTGTAGGGTAGTTTTTCCATTGTTGTCATTCTGCTAAAAAAAATGTAGGTTCTAGATCTTCCTTGAATTCTTTAAATACAACCTTCAATTAGGGAGAGAGGGAAAATGAATATCCAAGTGATATTTGGTATAGATAGCATAGATTTTTACTATATCCAATGAGCATTCCTTACGACCATGTTTCCGTCAACAACGAGGAAAGAAGATTTCCAATGGCTGCTCTACTTTAGCCTGCTTCTGCTTGACCTGGAAGACATCCAATTGTGTAGTCAGTGTACTTAATATATCAGTTTTAAAATTTTCTAATAAATTACCAATTTCTTCACGTGTGACCCCTATTCTTGTAGTTTTGTTGGTTCTATCGAGTGGATCAAGAATCTCAAGCTTAGTCCATGTACTCCCACATAAACACCTGATACATAATTTCACAATATCATCACATTGTTGTTTAGAAATATAACCTTGCCCCATTCAGTTAAGTGTTTATATCCATTCATCCTTCATTCCTATAATGAGAACATTTTTTAGTACTTCTTTAGGTAGAGTGGTGTATGGTGATCTTTGCAAGTTATATTGGAACTTCTCAATATATTCCTCTAAGGTTTAATCTTACTTAAATGTCATTTTGAATATTTCTTCCTTTAAGTTTAAGGTTTGGCATTAATATTGATATTTAGTAAGGAATGCTTGTTTCATCTGGTTTGATGAGTTATTAGTACCACCCCCTAATCCCATGAACCGATGCAGTGATTCTCCCTTTAGAGTGAAAGGATATAGATTTAGTTTCTGGGGGTAAGTAGTATAATCATATCCCTGACATAAAACATCAAATTCAAATAGAAATGCATTTGGGTCTTTAGAGGCCATCTCATGAAAAATTGGAATATTTTGAAGTGGAATAGCCTTCATAGGTGCATTATCTTGCAGATCAAAAATAGGGTATTCTATGGTCAACTTTCTTGTGCTTGATACATGCCCTACAATTTCATCAAAAATCTACTATGATCCTTCACGAATGCCAAAATTAAGAGGTACTAACTGAAAGAGAGTGGTATGATGATGAGACCCTAAACCTAGTCTAGATCTTACAACACTACTCGAATTAGGAATTTCAATTCATTATTTTGCAATGGGCATCATAGAAAATTACTACTCAGGGGGATGAGGATATGGGCCACTTGTCTCACCTCGCCCATCCTTTAAATTACAAGAGTGCCCCTCACTCTTGCTAAAAGGATCAAGATGCATGCTTGGTAAATCTTGAAAGCTCTACTTTGACCCTACGATTTTTCATGATGCTCATTTACAGTTACAAGAGGGTATTAATATTGCCCAGATGAGAGAACTAAGGGATTTTACCCAAACAATTTCCCTGGGATAAGAACCGGTCTCACTTTTTTCTATCATTAGGTGAGACAACATTGCGTTATATAATTTTTACCATGAACATATCAGGAAATAACATTGATTTCTAGATGTCACAAAACCCCGGTTCACAAAAATGATTTTATCATAAGAAAATAACACTTCTACAATTGAAATAGTTCATAAGAAAGGAAAAATAACAAAAGTAAATTAATCCCTTATAAAACCTATATTATGCAAGTTAATATACTGCAAATATAATAAAAGGACAAGAAAACAATATTGAAACTAAGAAATAGGATAAGGAAATCATGACAATTGTGAGACCCAATAACAAGATCCTTGTAACACCATCCTACGATTAGAGAACTACGTGAGTGTGGTCTCCTAAAATTTTCTAGGACATAGAATATGAAGAGCTAGTTTCTGATCATACAGAGACTTGTGGGAATGTGGGATCTCATGAACTAGTGGTTCATTGTGTAGGATCAACCTTGCACCCTAGAGGTATACTATATTTACTTCGTCACTAGTCTATCGAGATAAGGTGACCTTATGGAAGAATATGTGGCCCATTAGTATAGGGATAGGGTATGAAATACAAGTGGAAAGTTGCTAATAAAGGAAGTGATATACTTGAACCTCCATATCATTATCTTTTCCATCATTAGGAATGATAGATCAACTAGGCCTCACTTGGTGTTAGGGGATCAGGTAGATGTTGCAGTGCAATGTTTAGGGCCTAAAAAATTTAACTAGTATGTAGGGGTGCTCAATAATATGAAGAATAAGTTGACTAATTTCCATACAGGGATACAAAAAACAATTTGTTTATGGTAGGATTCTAGTCTCACTCTTATTTGAGAGTAAATTTGATGCTACCATGGGTGAAAACACCCTCTCTTGGGCCTTTTTATCCTTTTATGGTTCGATGGATAGAGCTGATGACACAACTAGGGGAGGAGTAATGGAACAATGCTTTGAAACTGATTTTTTTGATTGGTTTGAGGAGTAGTTTGTAGTGATTGAGGACTATGTTGTTAGGTGTGGAGTTTGATTATCTCCCTGATTGATCAAAAGTTTTTTGTTTCAACCATGTTGGATCCCTATTCCTAATGGGGTGGCAATGCTACCTATATAATTTGGGTCTATGAGGGGGTGGGGGGTGGTGAACACAATTTTAGGAGCCCACCCCCCCTGGCAATGGTTTGGGGGAAGCACCCTCAAAGCTAAAAATAGATGAAAAATTACCTTGTAAAATATTATAATTTTGTAGTCAATATGGTATATTCATTAGGCGAATGATCTGACGGTAGAACTTATGTTTATTTAGGATTTTTTGCCTTTGAAGGCAACCCTTGGTTTATATGAGGGAATTGTATGGTAGCTATGTGCTATTATTATGAGCAAGAAAGAGAGAGGAGACTGTGAGAGTGAAGTGGAAATTAAATGCGGATCTGCTATAGGTTGTATCTCTTCATTTTTATAGATAATATAAAAGGAAGGACTGGATGTTTCTCCATGGACATATCTCAAATTGGGTGAACCATGTATATCTATGTCTCTCTTATTTTATGTGCTTATTTGTTTTTATTTCCACAATATTTTATGTGTTTCATTGCTCTGTTAATTAATTTCTAGCATATGCCTACTCTAGGACCAATTTTCACGGTGATGTGGATTTGGCCCTGCCACTAGGTGCATAGTGGGGTGATATTGGTAAGAACATGTTTTTTGAATTTTGGTATGTTTTGATCATTTTGTCTTTTTTTCATATGTGTTTTTTTTTGGGGGGGAATATTCCATTGAAATATGATATATTGTTTTTGACACAAATGTGGCACCTAACTAAGCCCTTGGTCAAGCACCATTATACTATGGAAGAGTGTGAGTAGTAGTAGCACTAGAGGTGGCTAAGGAGGAACCTGAGGGGGAGGAGCACAATGAGATATGGGATTTCAATTGTGATATCGAGGGGTTGAGAATGTGTATTCAACCTATGGAATTCAATGATGGTCCTTTACATATGTAGTAACACAATGTGGGGGTGGCCTTCCATCATAGGGGCCTCATGTGGCATATAGTACGTGCCATATTGTGTTAGAGGTGTCATGGAGATGATTAGTATCTAGTATATAACTTCTTTGACACCTATGTTTGTATTAGTGGGCTTGAAATCCTAGGCCTTGTTGTCTAATTTTGGATATGGTATATATATGTTTGTATGTTGTTTTATTTTCTCCACTTACGGTTTAAAAATGATGTGATTTGTCTACCCATGTGGATCATACGCATGCATGTGTGATTTTATTGACTTAATATGACAAATTCTAATTTATCATATAATTATCTAATGAATTAACCAATGTGTTTGAGTATTTTGAAATGATTAAACATTCAATAGTAGTTAAATAATGTTCAAGTAGATGTATCCCCAAATATCAACAAAGTAACATAGGATTCCTTATGTAGCAAACATGGGTCAACTATGAGACCATGAATTAGGAGTCTAGCTTGGAAATTATATGGCAGATAACAAGGGTAATAGCCTCATATAAGGTATAAATAATGGAATTATATTCCACCATAGTGCTTGTTGTAAGTCTAAGGTAGATGCCCCTAGAGCTAACTAGTTCATCAATGGGAAAAAAGATCACCCAAGTGAAGAAAACAATGTTTTGAGTACTATGTCTGGTGCCATCTATGAAACCTCCATAGATCAACAAGGGACTTGAAATATTCCAATCAAGTAACTTGCATGACAAAAAGGTGACCTTAACAAATATAAAATCAAATCAAATATAAATACATACCACACCAAACTAATATAAAGTACGGACAAACACCATGCAACAATGCAACTTACACATTATGCTTGTTTAGATAAAACCCATTATGAGATTCTAAAGGATTACCATCATAATCAATTAATTTTTAGGCCCATCATCTAAGAAAATGTTTAACAATGTAAGGTCCATGCGAAAGGGGTTCTATTTTTCTTACATCTAACTTCTCATGATCTTGATCATAGACCAGAACCAAGTCATATTTTGAAAATACATGAGGATGAATCAATTTGTTATATTAGGATTTCACATGATTTTTATGAGTCTCATTGGCTATGGAATCATAAAAATGTTATTCATCCAATTGAGTGAAATATAGGAGACATTGTTCCTCTACAAAGGTGTTGGGAAAGAGTTTTACAACCAGTTTTAATGATGGAATTTGGCATTCAATTATAAAGACAATATCCACTTCATAAACCAATTGGAAAGAGGTGAATCTATTAACATATTTTACTGAGGTTCAATAGGACCATAATGGAAAGAAAAATCATCAATTTCGAATTCATTTTGTGGGTACCTACCTTCCATTTAATCATTGAATTCAAGGCATGATTGAAGGCCTCTACTTTCCCATTAGCTTGTGGATAATAGAGTGTTAGTGTTCATGATGAAAGCCAACTTGGTTGCTAATTCTGTCATCAAGTTTTTTAAAAAAAGGGAACAATGGTTTGTCATAATGATTGCGGGTACATTGAGCCTAGTGATAACATGGTTGAATATCAAAAGTGCCATGGTGGTATTGTCATTAGAGAAGGTAGGAATAACTTCAACCCATTTGGTAATGTATTCTACAAGAACAATGTTATAGCCATGTTTCTTGGCTAAAGAAGTATTAAATTCCGTAAAATTGATGCCCAATTTAGCAAATGGTTTGACAACAACCATGGAATGAAGTGGAGTATGGTGAGGACACATAAATTTGGTAGTATTTGGCAAGGGTAGCATTGTTGGAATGCAATAATACAATATTTAAAGATCAAGGGCCAAAGGTAACTGGTGCACCAGATTTTATGGGTCATGGAAAACCCATAGATGACTCTCACATTCTCTAGCATGGAAACCATTTAACACTTGTTTAGTCTCTTCATGAGTAAGTAATTCATGCAATATCAAATCAAATCCACGATGATAGAGACTATCATTGATAATAATGTAGTGTTTGGATTAGTGGCATACATGTTGATCCTCATTATGAGATATGTAATACTAGAATATTATTTTTGAATATATAGTGACACATCTCCATACTAGGAATTAGACAAGCTAATGACGAAAATTGGCTAATTAAGAAAGGAAAAATCAACCACTATTGCTTTAGAAGCTTGGGGAATATTGGAAACTAATTGTATAAAAGCAAATTTATTTCGACTTAGCAACAATAAAATCAAAATCAAATTATTGTAGGATAATTATCCATTTGGATCACTTTCCCTAACGATATGATATATAAGGATGTGATCCATGGGGTTGGAGCCTGTGATCATTATTTTCAGATGCATGAGTATATAATTCCATAAACATTGGACAATATAGACAACTTCTAAAGCCAAAGTCTTGACACGTGAGTGCTAAATTTTGGGACCCGTGAGGCCTTTACTAATGTAATGGATTATGTTTTCAAGGAATACCAATGGTTTGTTCAAAGGTAGCGCGATATTGTATAAAGTACCAATTATAGTGGAGGGATCAATAGTGGGGTGGGAAACAAGGATTTATTCAAAGTGTTGCATTATGGAAATTTTGAGGTCTAAATGAGCCTCCTAAGGAAAGTAGTAAAATAATATTTAAAATAATCAAATAGGGATTATGAATTTATAAAGAAAAAGAAAGGAAACTATTTTTTTATTTGTATTTTCAACTTATATCCTTGTAGGTTTCCTCAAATGTATAGTGCAGACACCCATTGGATGAGGAGTTAAATATCACATCCAATTAATACCCACTTTACATACTTTTGCGTATACACACATCAAAACAAATTGAATACATGAAAAAGTGTGTTCAACACATTTTTTTCATCTATTTTCATTTTTTCTGATATGGGTCTACTTAGAATGATGTAGAATGGGTACTCATTGGATGTGGAATTTAATTTTCATGCAATGAGTGTATACACTTCACATTTGAGTAAACCTACATGGAAATAAGCCAAAAATACATTAAAGAAACAATTTTCTTCTTGTCCCTCCAAACTATTCTCCCTTGGGGATGAGATCATCATCTTCAATCCTATCGGTTCTTTTAATGTTAATTTTGTAGTACATTTTTTTTTGAGGCCCATTTTTTACCTCAAGATTCCCCTAATGGAAATATCTCTAGGCTTGTTCATCCCATATGAAAGGTACACCTTTCTTTAATAGTCACATGAAGTCTTTCATTATCTCAACATATTTGGTGATGAATCTGCACAAAACATTTTCCTTCCCTTGCAAAATTTTAAGTTGATAGAGATTATGAGGAGGGGAAAAGTTGATTATTTCCTTAATCTTAAAAGGATCAACCATGATCCCATCCATAGAAAAAATTAATCCAAGTAACCTCTCAGACACCATGAAAAATACACACTTGTTTAGGTTCAAACAAAAATTATAGAGAAACATTGATGAAATATCACCTATAGGTGGGTATAATGATCCTCACGTCATTGGGAACAAGCAACAAGTTACATCTAGATATGATCCACTATATGTTTGATGTCATGAAAAGCATAGGAGATGGCCCATTGCAAGGTGGATCCAACATTTTCAAGACCAAAAGCAAACTTATTATAAGTGAATTTTCCCGAAGGGAAACTAATCGAAGACTTATGTTGATCTTTCATCTTGATTTATATTTTATTATAGCCAAAGAAACCATCCATGAAAGAGAATATTTCATAATTCGATCATTGAATTGGGTTGGACAATTATCCTTAGGAAACACCTTATTTAGGTCCGTATAATAAAAAAAATGTGAATGGCACTATTGAAGTATGAAATTGTTTCTTTTTTACTACCCTTTTTCTTTTCCTTTATCTTTTTATGGCTATCTTATTGCAATTTCAACCTAATTAATGTCATCACATACTTACTCAAGCATATAAAGGTATTAATAATCCATGTTTTAGCATCTATTGTGTATTTGTGAAATATAATTAAGACATCTCTACAATTACATAATTTTCCTCATTCTGCAACTAATGTAGAATTTTGCTGCCATCTCCATGGTTAGAAAGGTTTCAATGCGCCAAAGGATAAATGTAAGGTACCTGTAGATGAAAATTGTTTCACAGATGGATGTACACCTATAATCATGATCTAGCAAGCTACAAAGATAGAAATATATAGAAGTCAAACCAAAAGTCAACTCCAGCTCTGACATTTCAGTAGTTAAGCAAGTTTTGGGAAGAGATCATGACGAGATCAAGTGAGCATGGAGATGGTTTTTTCGATCCTGAGAATATGTGTTCGACAAGAAAACCTCATTATTTTCTCTTCCATTAGAAAATCATGAGGATACAAACTTTAAATTTAATATTACTTCTTAGATGGAAGACTAGTTAAATCTCCTATCGGCACAACACTCTTAGATTGTTTCGATAAATAAATGTATAAAAGCCATGAGGCAAAACCAAAAAAATAGTTAGTTGTTGATTATTCAGTATTTTCAAGATTTGTTCAAGAGAATTCTATGGATTAATATAATATTCTATTTTTCATTGCATCGTTGACCAATCAATTTATTAATGATGAATTTACACCCATGGGAGGGCCCCCCTGGAGAGTTGTAAGCGTAGATAGTTTTCATTTACATTGCAATTTATCATAGATAGTTTTCATTCGAATTGAAATTTCACATGGTTTTATCTCTGTCAACACAGATAGTTACATTTCATTTGTTTTCCAAGATGTTTTGTTAGTAGAGCACTCATAAAAAGAAAATACCAAAAAAAATTATTTCCAGAATGCATTTAGTCTTATAACTCAGTTAAGTTTCGTGGATAATGAATAAATGGTTTTTAGATCTTATTAGCACACATTAGTAATCATTTGAAGCTACAATTTCATTCGATTTACTATTATTCTAAAAGAAAATAGCATTATTAATTCTTTCTGCAAATTAGTGTTAGAATTTATTTTCTGCAAATAGAGTTAAGATTTCCCTTTGCAAAGCAGTATTAAGATTTCAATTCTGAAATTAATATTATGATCTCTTTTCTGCAATTAGAAATAGACTTTAAATTTTTCAATTACAATAAATTGTGATTTCAAGTTATATATTAATTTTCTATACAATTTTGCATTTGGTTTTGATGTAACTTTGATGGAAAGAACATGTGCATGATAACTCTTAATCTTGTCTAACATTTATCCACACTTAGATTAATTACATTCCAAGGATACAATTCCTATGCACATACACTTGATAAGTACATGGTCCTTGGTTGAAAATTAATAAAGTAATTTAAGATCAATTAAATTACCCAACATGCACCTTGCTTCTTTTTTATTGGAACAATGTTGGAGACCCATTATATCAAGGACAAGATAGATCAATCCAACCTTTAAAAAATTTTCGACCTCAACTTTAATAGTAGCCACCTTAGGAGGGTTAAATGGCCTAAGCCTTTACCAAACTATATTTTCTTTGCAATACGTCTTAATCTCATGTTCTATAATATGATATTTAATACCAACCATTTATTTGTAAGACTAAGTGAACACAGTGTGGAATTCTGTTGGTAGATTTCAATTTATTAGGGAGTACAATTTTCATAAATTAGGATGTGTTCCACTGATACCTATGATGTTTATGGCTATAGTTTCAAAACATTTTTCTAGATTCCCCTCTAAGGAAACATCATGAAGTATGATAGGGGAATGGGACCACTCACATGGTTAGAGGAGGCCATGACTTTTTGTGAGTCATCCAACTATTCAAACCTAGGGAGATATAATGATTAATGGGAAGTTCCTTCCAAGGAAAATTATGGACTAGCATGACTTCGTGGATAATAAATAAATGGTTTTTAGATATTATTAGTGCACATCAATAACCATTTGAAGCTACAATTTCATTCAATTTACTATTCTTCTGCAAGCAAATAGCATTAATATTTTTTTCTACAAATTAGTGTTAGAATTTATTTTATGGAAATAGAGTTAAGATTTTCCTTTTGCAAAGTAGTATTAAGATCTCAATTCTGCAACTAATATTAGGATCTCTTTTCTGCAATTAGCATTAATATTTATTTTATGCAATTAGAAATAGACTTTCAATTTTTCAATTAGAATAAATTGTGATTTCAAGTCATATATTAATTGTTTAGAAAAAAATTTCGGCGAAATCACATAAAAATTCTTTTGTCGACGCGTTTCGAACCAACCAGTGTGATTCATCGTCAGGACAAGTTGAAGAACCAATCCAGCTTAGCTTGTTAAATAGTATGTGCAGAGACTCCAACGGCTATATTTCCAACGGCTAATTTTGACCTAAAGACCCTAGTCAAACCAATAATATTCTTGTTATATTTAATTATTATTATTTTTAGAAATTAGTTAAATTAGGAACATTATATACTAAAAGAATTACATTAGTTAATTTAACTAGCTATACTTGAATATTAATAAATGTATATAAACATCTAAAAGCGAACTAATTTAATTAAAATGAATATCATAGGTCCATCATATATTAATTAAAATAATTTCTATTTGTTTTTTTATTTTTTTAAATCTAATGGTCCATTAGAAATCCAATTTTAAAATTAAATTATATTTATTAATTCATCTAAATTTCCTCAATAATCTTTTTATTCCAATAGTGTTAATAAAAATACCTAGTCAATTTCTTGTTATATTAAATTACTATTATTCCTAGAAACTATTTAAATTAGGTAAATCTTATAATCCCAAAAATCCATTTGTTAATGAACTAGTTTATTAATAAAAGACCTAACTCCAACTAAACTAATATTATGGTACATCATATACCTACTTAATAATAATTCTTATCCATTGTTTCAATCTAATGGTCCATTAAATGAGTGAATTATATCCTCTATCAAGATTAAATTAATAATTTCTATTATTAAATAATTTGAATAATTTATATAACAATTACTAATTTAACAAAAAAACCATGAATATATTATGTTATATAAGGTTAAATTTTATAATTTATTATATCAAATATATATGAAATTTGTAAAAGAAAACTAATATGTATGTTGTAATTAAAATATATATATAACAAAAAAAAAATTGATGACCTATATATTCATTTAATTAAATTATTTCTCTTTTAGATGTTTATACAATTATTAATATTCAAGTACAGTAGTTAAACTAAACTAATTATTCTTTTATATATAAATGGTCCTAACTAAACTAATTTCTAAAAATAATAATAATTAAATATAACAAGGAATATTATGGTTTGACTAGTCTTAGGTAAAATTAGCCGTGGAAATAAGCCGTGGGAGTCTCTGCACATACTATTTAACAAGCTAAGCTGGATTGGTTTTTCAACTTGTCCTGACGATGAACCACACTGGTTGGTTCGAAACGAGTCGACAAAAGAAATTTTATGTGATTTCACTGAAAAAAATTTCTAAGCAATTTCATTCTAAACAAGAAAAAGAAATAAAACCAAAAAAAGAACCATGATCAGTGCAAAGATGTCAATGCAATGATTAAAAATTACTGGTAAGTAGTAGAGGAGAAAATATTTCTCTATTCCCCTCTAGATAACTGTGAATATGAAAAATAAATTCCTAATGATGTCCTTAGAAAAATATTAACGAGTAAAATATAATAGATGGCTAATCCTAGCAGGAAAAAAAATAAAAAATGAATTCAGTCAACAAGAATCTAGCAATATAAGTGTGAGTGAGAGATTAGAATTGGTTAGTCAATCCATGTTGAAAGCTTACATACTCATCCATGGCCTCGTGGAAGCAGGTCCTCCATCCATTGAAAGGAAACGATGTGCATGGAGTCCATAATTTATTGTGGATCAAGGCCACTGAGTCTGCATGGAACTTACTACAAAGACTTGATATAGGAAGGAAATACATAATCCACCTAATAAGGTCGACCCTTCATAACCCTCATAAGGCATATCAAGGTTCAAATTATAACAATGGACTTCAGTATAAGAATGATGAAACTCTTGGCAACCTTTTCTTTATTTACAAACTGTAGTAAGAATGAGGGTTCTTGGTGAGAACAGAAGTGCCTAATAAGCACATAATATGATTAGAGCCTTTAACTTTGTCAGCTCAAAATTCAAAAAATGATGGAAATAATTCACAGTATATATAGTTGGGTCAACAAGAGAATGGATCCTTTTATTTGGTAAAGAAAAGCTAATAACTAACATATAAAGAGGGATTTGAACCAACTTAGACCTTACGAAAATCATCATCGTTTGTGTATTATTTACAACAAAAAATAAAACTTTCGTATTCACGGGTACCAACCTAACTCTAACCAAATTCATAAGAGTTAACTTTGCAAACCTTGGTATTCTTTTGAATGGAATTTGTGAGCTCTCATTACATTCCTTACAATGTCAAACATGAAATTATTTCCACATTGAAAATAAAACATCTAAAGCCATCCACAACAAAAGTAGCACAAGGTGATACAATGGTATCTAATTGTAACACAGTGGTAGCATGTCGACCAAATATGTAGTTTCAACATGGTATTTTATTCATTGCATTGATGACTTCTCCAAGATTTGTCAATGTTTTAGGAATAAATGTCTCATTAATATGCTCACTCACATTATGGCTTCTGGGGTTAGCATATTTTTTATTTATGAATTTTCCATGCATGATATCAACAAGTTTTCCTACTACATTGATGGTAAGAGGATCTATTTTATTCCTCCTTGGACCTTCCCTTTCATACAATTATCCTTGGATGGTATCACCTTGATTTCTTGAAGAAGGGTTCTCCTTACACAAATATTTTTTATCTAATATAAAAGAGTGTTCGTGATTTTATTGAGATTGCTTGCTTTCCAACTCTATGGAAATGGTGGAACAAGAGATACTAACTTTGTTGCATATTTATTTTTCTCAATCTCTTCCTCCTTTTTATGTTTAGATATATCGTGTTCCATAAGAATTTCATAATGTTTAGTGATTACTAGAGGTGGAGGATTTTGGGTTGTATTTTGTGAATAAAGGTGCATATCATTGATCTAAAAATAATTTAGGGAGTAGGTCTTAAAATCAAAGTTTTCACTAAAGAGATTAGTATGACAATAGTGCAAGATGACCTAAATGAAGCTACATCACATATGTTAGTAATGAGAATCGTTCGACATATCAATGGCCAAAAAAGTGTGTTATGTCAAAGCAAGTCTTCCATGGTCTTCACCATCAAAATTAATCCAATTTGAGGACAACATACATTCTTAGAAATATTTCAAACCATCGAAATAAGAAACAAATTTTGCAATTCCTATAAGGTAATAAACTAATGATCAGGGTAGATTTTGGTTATTGTAACAAGATTAAATTCCCCGAAATTTCATGTCCATACATTATGTGTACCTTTGTTGGCCATTATGTTGGAACTTGTGGCTCCAAGAGACTTTCATTATCTATTTGAAGTTGGGTTGTGCTAATGAATTGTTAGAGAGAAACATCAATGAATTCACTTGTAATATAGAGTTACAATAGTTGGGTTGTGCTAATGAATTATCAGAGAGAAACATCAATGAATACACTTGGAATATAGAGTTATAATATTTCCAATCGTGGGTGATAGCTTGTATGTAGTTCTATGTTGTGTTTGGTTAACCAGTGTATTTTGATTGTGTCATAATGGTAAACAATATAGACAAGATATAAAACAAACAAAAGTTAGGGGTATCGTTGCGACATTTTCCACCAATGGTTTTTCGAATAGTAAATCATGTGGAACCCTTGTCTGGTGACTCATCCTTCGATAGGATAAACTATGCATTTATATAGATGTTCAGTAGTGGGTGAGAGCTCATATGTAATCCAACAGTGGAGTATGTCTTCAGTCATTCTACCAATCCCTTACTACCATATTTTTTTTCTGTCAACTTTCTTTTGAAAAAATTGTGAGGGGCCTGAGGACCCCAACTAGATTAGTTGAGCTAATGAGTGCTCTTCATTATTTTTCAAGTTTGTAGTTGGTTGAATTATAGTTGGTGAATTGAATTTTTATCTTTCTTGATGTTAATAATGTCGGTGGTTTGGATATTATGTTTTAGAAGTATGCCTATAATCTAAATTAATAGATTATGTCTTGTGATATAAGTGGGGTATATAAAAGGAGGTCCATGCAATATTAAATACAAAATCAATCAGTAGAAGTGCATTAAGTAGGGATATTTTTATGGTTTTAAATAACAAAGAAATATGATGGAGATTATCAGATATTTCATGTGTACTGTGTAATTGGATTTTCTCTGTATTCATCAAAAATTTGATGCAACAAAAAGTGTTATATAGGATGGGAGAGATTCTCTCATGAATGGGAAACATCGATTTTTAATTTTTGGGTCTATACATTACCCCCGAAGCACCCGAGATGTTTGTAATTAATTTGGTAATATTTTAGTTATATTTCTATTTATTGTTCACTGTACAATTTGCTTAAATTTTTGTTATTAAATAGTTGTGGGCATATTTTATTACCAAGTCTAACAACAAAGGAATTAATGTTATTCAAACTTATGTATTTTGGAATGATACTTGTATTTACCTTCAGATTTCATTTCCCATGGGTAATCTTGTGGATCAACTCTATTTATTGTTCCATCTTAGGAATTTAGAAGTAAAATACCAGTATCTCTTTTAGTAATAGCCTAAGGGAAATTACTTACAAAAGTGTCTTAAATGTAATTTACTGTTAAATCACATTACAACAATGGTATTGTGTTGTTTTTTATGATAGCAACTTATTCAACATAGAAGAAGATGTTTCATAGAAAAAAAATGAAAACAATGGTGATAATTGATAATGTTAATCTATTCTGGCATTCAGAAATTGTACTCTACCAAAAGAAAAGCCTCAAACATCTTCCGACCTTGGCTAAACATATCCCCCTTTTCTGAATATGTTATCCATTTTCGTTAAGGCAATGCATGTTCTTTGGTCCGAGGATATGATGTAGGAATACATAATCTTTCACTTGATATGATATGAGGAGCCTAAATCTTGTAATAAAACAACAAAATTGTCTCCTTATACCCATATTTGATGTTCTTTAAGCTCACTGTATCTACAATAATGCCAATTGTTTTGATACATAATTTTAAGAAATAATAACATTGTGCTCTTATGAATGGAAGTGATATTGCTACATGATTACCTCTTATGTAAAATGTTGACATTTTTTGAGTAATTGTCCACTTCATAGGAAACATTAGTGATTATAGCCATTCTACGAGTCTCTGGTCCCCATGGATCACTGTTGCTTGCTCCCAATGTTATCCTGGATACAAAGAGAATTAATAGGGACTATTTATATTTTTCCATTATTGAATTTATTTATTGTGCCATTTTGGTGCTTGGAACTTGAAACATCTACAAAATTTTGATTGTGTACAACTGAACTCTAGGCATCTACACAACATTTTTGTGTATGACCAAACTATGGGAATATGAAATGTTGTGTAGATATGTATTGTTTAACTGATACATGTATCAAGGAAAGTTCCACTCTGTGCACATTTCAAAATGTCGTTTTAAAGGTATGTCCCAAGTATCAAATAGATTTGTTAAAAATGCAAGTGAAACTTACATGTTTTATAAAGTTGTAGAAAAAAACCTTATTACATTAGCATACTAAAGTAGGCATTTATAATGAAACTGTCAACTACTAAAGACTTCATTTTTTAATAGTCTTGTACATGATGCTAAGAGGATTTCTTTACATATCTTGAAACAATATACAATTTTCATTAGCTACAAGTTCCTATATTATCTGGATCAAATGCATTCGTGTAATCTTAGTTTATTTCATTTGCATAGCTATAGATATTCTACATTCAGTCTCCTTACTTTAGGTTGCATGCATTAAAACAAAAAAATTGACAACACTTCCCTCCATAGGCTTGAATCCAAAAAATTTGTTAATGGTTTCTGATACAATGCATCAATTCATCACATGGTCTAATCATTTGTGCATGGGCTTTGCCAGGAACAAAAAACTAGACTAGAGAAGCACATGTTGTTTTTCCTTCTTCGAGTCCATGCTCTCTTCATAAGATTTTACACTATATGAATACATATAATTTCTCAAATTTCTAACCCCTAAATCATTCCAAAGAATGCATATTTAACATGTTCAATGTGGACCATATCAACACATAGGATATCACCACTACTTCATGATCATATGTTCACATCCTTCCAGACCAGATCGACACATTTATTAACTCAAACCAAAACATATAATCCATTCCATGTTCACTAGATGATCAAATCAAAATATTTATTTTATTTAATTACTCATTGGATGAAAAAATCAGATCCATAACACCAATTTAATGTGTTCACACTCAGAATGATGACAAATTCAAACATAGTCATTGAAAACCTCATCAATTGAACAATATTCAATAAATTCATGGGAAAATTCTCTAGTAGGAGCTCATGATTTATTTTTTCTCAGCTATAGGAGAGTGTTGCAGGCTCTAAACTATAAGACTGGAACAAGTGTTGTGGTCATAGTCTTCCAAGCTTATGACACTTCCTCCGTGATGCATTGTGAAGAAAACAAGATCGTGGGAGTCTGTATACTCATGGAAAACCCTATCTTTCTCTGAACTAGACTTCTATGAGCTTTGTAACTTAGATCTAAAGCCTCCAACTACTATCAAGCACCTACAATAACACTATAACAAATCATTCTAGCCACTTTCAATCAATAAATCGTCATGATCAAGCTCCACCACAGGTTGACATCAATGCAATCATTTTAACCAGCCACAATGCCAACATTTATTTTACTATATGAAAGGTATCTTAGTTTAGAATATTTCCATGGATTCTAGCATAACTGAGAATTTTTGGACCACCAAAAATGTAGTTTAATGCTTCAAACTTATTCCATAATGTTTGATTGCATAATTCTCCAAATTGGTACCCACTAGTAAAAATGGCCTTGTAAGTTGATTCCTCTAATTTTCCACTCTAGAAACATTGAGATGCACGAAAGATAATATAATGACCAAATATAAATTAGTGGGTATTCAAAGAATCATCATAAAAGGGAATGGTATGTGATATTATGTTTCATTTTTTTTCTACAAGCAAATGGATTATAATCCTAGCAATTATTGGAAGTCTAGAAGGCCAAGCATCCCATGAAGGAACTATTTCTAGTGTTATAGATTCACTGTGGGAGGCCAAATGTCAGATAATTCACAAAGAATTCAATCCTAATAACTAATCAACGAAGAATAAATCTTGGATAGTCTATAGTCAAGGCCAAAAAGGAGTTTCTAGAACTCCCAGTTTGAGGAGAAAGCATGTCGAACAACTTATTGTAGTATTTATTCCATACCTATCCATATAATGGCTAGTAGGCTTATGCCAAGGTATCCCCTATTCATCTCTTATCATCCATATTGTAGGAGAGGAAACCATTATTAGATATCTATTTGAAGGTTAGATAAGAAGAAGAATGAAGGGAGTTCAAGATTTCGGGACCAAAATTTTATAATGGTGATGTGGTATAAATTTGATTCTTTTGAATATTCCTTTGTAAAATTTGTAATCTATAGTTAATCATGTTTTGTCCAAGTTGAGAAAATGTTCAACAATTCACTTGTAACTTGAAACAAACCATTATGATGGTTTCGACTGGAAGGCATCACATTGAAAATAAAGTTTTTATATAAAAAGGGAATAGAATGGAAGAGAACATAGTATATAATTAGGGAAAAGAATAAGGGTGTTTATAGAGTGGAAACATTAGGAGTCAATGAGAATGTACATCGAAGATACCCGTGCCTCATATTCTTCATTCTATTTTTCCTCACTCATCTGCATAGAACAATCAATAGATTCATATATAGTCTTCATATTTCAACTATGAAAAATCATTTCATATTTATACAATTGTGGAAATTGCTACTAAGCATTTGAATCTAATTCCAACTAATCAACCAAGACTAATTTTATATTCTACTAATTTTATAAACCCAAATTTATGCCTATTAATCTCAATATTTTTTACAGTAAGTTAACCAGTATCTTCAATACTACACCTCATGCTTAATGAGGCAATTCCATGCATCATTATCTTATAACAAAACTTATCTTTTGGTAGTTATTTGTTGAATATATCAACAAGTTGATCATTTTCTTTACAAAAATTTATTTCACCTTCTCCTTTTTCCACATGATCCCTTGGGAAATGAAATTTGATATCAATATGTTTGGTTCCATTAGGAAACATTACATTTTTACTTATGAAAATTGTATATTTGTTAGGATAATAAATAATTGCAGCATTTTGTACTTCTTTCTTTGGATATGTTTAGATTCTCTTCAACCTAATTGCCTCACATGTTATTGTTATTATATGTCTTTTTCAAAGATATTTAAATAGTTGGTTTTTCTTTGAAGACCATGATACTACACTTATCCAAGGCTAAAAACATAACATAAAGTACTTTTTCTACCATCAAAGAATCCATCTGAATATCTATGTATGGAACCAACTAATCCAAAGTTATTTGTTGAAGTATACCAAATTCCAAAATTTTGTGTTCTAGGGAGACACCCCTAAATTTGTTTTTCTACTCCAAAAAAAAATCTTACTTGGACTTTGCATGATCAATCTAGAAATTATGCTTACTAATTACATAATATTTGGTATAGTGGTAGTAATATATTTAATACATCCTACCAAATTCGTCTAGGATTTAGCATGTGCCATTTTAACTTCATCTTTAACTGAAATGTTTTCATTGGTATTCATGGGTGTGTTTAAAAGTTTACTATTTTCTAATTTCCACTCATCACTACTACAAGATAGGGCATGTTTTAAGACATTAGTTTGAGACAAAATAGTAATTTTGTCTCAACTTGCCTATTTCGTCTCAAATTTCGATTTGTATAAATAATGGAGTGTTTTAATAAAATATATTGAGACATTTTATCTCAACTTTCCCATTTTGTTTCACTTGGAATGAGTAGGATAACAAAAAAATGAGAGGGATGATTGAATTGCGTAGACAATGTTATCCTAAGAAAAGTCAAAATGCAACAGGGACTCATCTCACTTCGATATTCCCTCTAGTTGCTATTTCAAAGAGGTGAAAATGCAGCTCCAACTGGGTGAAATAAAATCTTCTCAAGGCTCCAAAACCGCAACCCCAATGTAGCAAAAGCTATTATTCTCGAGGTTGCAAAGGAAGAGGTCTTATCGGGTCTCTATAAAACCCATGAAGGGATAAACCTTAATTCAGAAGTGTGAAAGAAGCACAAAACAAGACCTTGATAAACCCAAAGGTGAACTACAGGTTTATAGTTAACTGATTCCAACAATTCTAATCTCATCACTAATCCATGTACTCTTGATTTTGTTTTTGTTTGAGGGTTTCCAAAAATTTGTAATGCAACTATGCTTCCATTTCCTAGGTCTCCCATTAGGAAAAGTAGTTAATCCACTTTATGGGTTAGTTGAATCAATCATGAGTGTCATAGTCAACCATATTCATTCACCAATGGTAGGTATATGTAGGGCCTTAGGTTGCAAAATCTAATGACGTGACTTAGAGATGGAAAGCACAAGTCAGAGAAGGAAACCCACAACATAGGTAAGGAGGAACATATGGAAATATCCATTGTATCTACCAAGATATCCAAGCTCCGTGCTATCGAAGGGAGCTAACTTACTCATTATTCATCATCAATTTATAGTGGATCCATGGTTCATATGGTTACTAGGTGTTTTTGGTCAATTTTAGAAAATGGTACCACTGCGCTGCATTAGTAGTTGAACAGTGCATATCTTTCTATCTTATTGACTGCATGACACATGTAACCACACCACATGAGACTAAAGGCGCATTTAAATGTCCATCATTGTTCATGTTTTCTACATCCACAAAATACCCACAATATTAGTTGTAGTGCCACAATTTCAAAGACAAGAATATCGAGCTACTAGTTCTCAAAACCATACATTATAGGGTTACAGCTACAATATTAAGGATTCATGGGGACAATTATTATGGGCTTGCTATAATATTTACTTTGGCAACATAAATATGGTTAATAAGAACCACACTAGATTGATTTCCCTAGACTTCCCATGGTTGAAGGTTCTTTGTGTATGTATAATATCAGTCTTTTGTTTGTAATCGACCACAAGATGCCATCAACTAGATGCCATAATTTAGTGTAAATATATCATCTTCTCTAGTTGAAATATTTCTTCTCTCTTTTTGAAAATCAGTGTCTTCCCTCTTGAGTGTATGTCCCTAGGATTATGTGACATCAAGGGTTTTAATACCTCTTAGCTCTACATTGATCAGGTTTTGTTAGGGGTATGGTTCTATAGTTGTGCTTGAATTCTTCTCAATCTTATCATTATGTATTATACACCATAGAAAATCCAAATTTTTGAAACTCCTCATTTATGAGAGCGCAAGGAGAAACAAAGTACCTTCTGAAAGAACACATACTTTATGTTTTACTTCTATGCTTTTATTTACTAGCACTACATGAGTTCTGGTGTGTAGATTTGTCTACATTTTTTGCTGCTATATTGGATTACCTCAGCTCGTTCAATTGAAAATTTAAACCTGCTCTCACAAATTGTGCTTTGTTTTTCTAATAAAGTTGTGCTTTTGTCGCTAGTTTCATCAACTTTCCTTGTTCTAGCTTCCCTCATATGGTCATAGTGAGTCAAAATAACTGTTTATTTATGAAATAATTCATTCAGGGCACTATTTGGCAAGTCCAATTTAACCAAGTGTGGTCATATATATTGTATAAGTTTGACTTGCATGTTGGTGTTATCTCAATCCACATGCATGGTGTATCAATCATGTAACATATGTTGGTGGAATTGTCTAGGTATTGGTGCTTCAGAAAGTGCTCTTACAAACACACTATCAACATGATATCGAATCATCTCTTTTGATATGGATATTTTGTGGATTGGTCAAATGAAGCACCTCAAATTTGATGTTTATTTTGTATAGTGTGAATGGGGAAAAGGGGTGGATATTGGGATACTAAGAGAAAATCTTGAAGTATATAAGGACCATAAGGTAAAAGCTATTTGTTGTGATCATAATGACACTGCAACTTGGGTCAAAAATTGGTAGAAGGGGAGCCAACATAAGGAATCAATTTGAACCCAAAAAATTGAGAAGGATCTACAAGAATTCAATTTTTTTAAAGAACATAGATTGTGGATGTATGAAAAGTTGAAAACTATACAAGTGTCATGGCATAGTGTGACAGAACTGGTATGAATTGAACCTTGATCAATAGGTGTTTATAGCTAACAACAATCTACAAAGAAACATTTCAACTTTCCTGCAATGTCTCTGTAGAATAGGAACCTTTTCATATCTCAGTGATTATAAAATTATTGGTATAATGAACTCTATTGCCATAAGTTCAATATTTTGAAATTTCAGTCAATAAGTCATGTGTCCATTGAATTCAAATGTGTCAATTTTTCTTATAAAGCATTTCTCTCATAGAGAAGTTTTTCTTTAAAATATATCTATAATTTTGTTAAATCTTAAGATAGGGGAGAATTAGTTTGCATTTTCTTGTGATCAAAATACTTAAGGTTCATTTCCACAAATTCTAATCAGTTGCTAGTCAGGTTCAATTATAACTCATACAGTGATATCCATCAAAAGGCATATCATTGTTTGTTCCACATCCATAAAATGATACATTTAGTATCCTGCACTATGGAAACTATAATGAAACTGTTTGCAAGCAAATACTTTCATGATTATTCTAGACTCCTACGTTTAAGCCTTAATATAGGCTTGGGGCCACCCTTATGGTCATCCAATTTCACTCTACAACCACCATTTTGCACTTAAATTCAAGTTATATTTAATGAACAATTAGTAATACATAACATAATAGTAGACAATGATGGTGGATTACTAACATATCATATTTGACTGAAACCAAGGTGAACACACCTCACTAGAGTTCAACATTGGCACCTTCCAATGGCTCAAAACACTAAATATTGTGTTGCATAGTTACCTATTTTGTTACATTTCTATCTCTTGTTGGAATTATGACTAATGTGCTGTCGTTGATGGAAACCTACTTGATAAAGATGTGAACATTGTTATCACTCAGGTTATTCCCTTTGACTCCCAAGGGAATACGGCCGAGGTAACCATAAACCAATCTTTGGACTGCAAGTCCTAGCCTACCAAAATCCAGAGAGGGCTCTCTCTTCAGGATTTAACTTTGTTTGAGGGGTGATTTTAGGTTAGATATGATGCACATGGGTTTTGATTTGGTTTAGTGGGATGGTTGATCTTAATCAAATGGAGTTGGCATGCAAAGTGTAAGAAGTTCAAACCATTGGGCATGGAGTCATGACTGTGAATTGAAGGGTGTGTCTTATTTGGTAGAAGAAGGGAATATGGAGCAGGATAGCTACACATGGCACAATGATTTATGCTAGAACAAGGATGAAGTGGAGGTTAGGGAATGAGAGGCAATTAAGGATCTCTCATCCAGCGAAAGAGGGAAAGTGGACGAAAGTTGTATGGGGCAATGAAGAGTTCCAAGACAACATTCATATAATGAAGGGAATAGCTTAAACATGCGCAATTAAGAATGCAAATTCATCACTGATTCAGAGGAAAACATAGAAAGTTACAAGAATTGAGCACAGAGGGCATGAAAACAATTATGGTCTATTCTTTTTTCCTCCAACTTAGATTATGATATATATTTGGTACAGATATGTATAAACTGATAAACAAAGGGAGGAAATACTTATTGAACCATGAGCAAGCATGAGAATTCCATACCAATTTCTTCAGCCACTAAAAGCACAACCAGCCAGTTCAGATGCAACCATTCTAGCAATCTTTGATTACAGAAGTTCTTAGTATTTACAGTGCAACTCTCAAAATGAGAGATCAACCAAACAACCCACCAACCCTTATTACATTGTTCAGGGCTGTATTTATAGGAAAAATATCTACAACAAAGATCTGCTAGCAAGTATTCATAGCCTCATACTCATAGCAGGTATTCATCTTTCATGATTGACATGGTTACATGCTAAATATGTCATGCGTTGCAGGCTGCAATGTTCCATATTTGATACTCAAGCCAAAGAAATGTCCATAAGAGTCTGCTAGCCTAGGTGCGTCTACTGTATTCCAATTTTGAGGATTTATTCCATTTTTGAAGAATTTTCAGTTAAATGGAGGTCCAAACAGCTTAATCTTGGTCTCCTTAGGTTTCAATTTCTTGTTGTAGAATATAGAGAATCATTGTCTACCCAAATAGCTTAATCTGGGCAGATTCTTAGATAGGTAGAGAAGCAAGGGTGCTCAACAGCTTAACCAGAGACCCTGGATGGAATAGGTATAGATGTAGGTAGGAGGAAAGTAAATAAAAGAAAAAAATTGAAAAGATGGGTTTGCTAGTTCAAGTGCACCCAAACCAAAAGAAGAAATAATGCCAGGTAAAGCAGGTTGGGTAAGTAGTTTCGTGGTTGTAGAAATCAAGCTATGTGATCCATTTCATCTTTTCAAGTGTTATATTCATTCAGATCACAGTTTGTGGCACTTTCTCATGTTGATCAGATCAGGCAAGGCATCTCTAACTCCCCCTTCTTCTTATTTCCCAAATCACTCACTGACATCCCATTGAGGACTTTGGGATCTGCCCAACCAGTCCAATTTTCACTCCGTCCTGGTTAAAAAAAACCAAGTTGACATCTGAGTTGGCTTAGTGAAATGAAGCCATATTTCTTGTGTAAAACTTATCTTTACACTATCCATTTATTTCCTTATGCTTAAGTTTCCATTCTAAGCTTAGCATGCATCCCCTCCTTTGCATTCCAAAACCTCATACTAACATATAACCCTATTATCTAGCTCCCTAAATCATTTCCCCTCCACCTATTCTATAGAAAAACTATGTAAAAACCCCAAAATATTAGATATCCCACCCTATGGCAACTATAGCCAAATAAATAAAAGTCCGGGAAATACTAGGTCTATTTTGGGGCCTTAGTAATATCCCTTCCACGTTCATCTCCCTTGGTACTTGTTTGACGTCAGGTTAAATAAATAACCATGCTAAAACCCCTCCCCCACACATAACACCATACCACACCCCCCGCGTATGCATAACATTCGGATTTCATTGATATTTGATCAATGAATAACCATAACCCCGAGCACGCATTTAAACCGTAAACCCAAAGTCCAAAACCCACCGAGGCCACGAATAATTAACGTTCATCGCGTACGCATTTTTATTAAACTCCGATCATCTTACCCCCCTGACCACCATCGGATTACTCCCCATAGATTTGACGACCCTCATGCATATTGGGCGCCCCTTCGTAGCAGTGCGATAGTACCCGATGGTCGACGGTTTCACTGTCATACACCGGGATAGCTGTCGGCCGCCTATTGCATTGGGTCGCCCCTGACAGATACTGCTCCTGTACCAAAAGAGGTCCGACACAAACCGCTTACCGCCCTCCCTTGTTGCTTACGTCACCACATGACGATGCCGCCACCTCACCCGCCACTATGCTGCACCCTGCTACGTCACCCTGCCACGTCACCCTACCACGTCACCCTGCTAACGTCATCATCCGTACTGGGTCCCATTGCTGACGTCACCTGCTGTACCGCTGACGTCATCTGCCAAAAGGAAAGCGCGCATGTGTGAAATCGATGCTTCAGAGGCCCGAAATCGAATTCTGAAGTAGTTTTCGATGCGCGATTAGCGCTAATCACGCATCGCTATGAGAAATAGGCCAAAATGGGGAATCTTTATTTTCAGCAGTTATTTCTGCCTCAAAAGGGCAGAAAAGGGGCATTTTAACAGTTTTTAGCATATCAAAGAAAAGAAGAAGCCTAGATTCAATTAAAGAGTATCAGTGAAGCGACAAAGAGTACCAGATCGACCATAAGGAAGCGGTGAAGCCATTTAAGGCTCTCAGACCACAGTTAATGCATAGTAAATCCAGCCAAGAGCAGTGGAATAGAAACCAATGCGCAGTTATGATGAATGGCCAGTGCATAAAAAACAAAAGACAGATAGCCTCATTTTTGAAACAGCTACCCCCAACGCAGCATTAGATAGATATTTTCATTACTTATAAGAGAAGTTAGGTTAACTGCATTTATTTCCTAAAAAATATCTTCTAGCAGATATTTGTTGTATATATTTTTCCTATAAATACAACCCTGAACAATGTAATAAGGGTTGGTGGGTTGTTTGGTTGATCTCTCATTTTGAGAGTTGCACTGTAAATACTAAGAACTTCTGTAATCAAAGATTGTTGGAATGCTTGCATCTGAACTGGCTAGTTGTGCTTTTAATGGCTGAAGAAATTGGTATGGAATTTGTGTGCTTGCTCATGGTTCAATAAGTATTTCCTCCCTTCATTTATCAGTTTATACATATTTGTACCAAATATATATCATAATCTAAGTTGCAGGAAAAAAGAATAGACTAGAATTGGCTTTCATGCCCTCTGTGCTCAATTCTTGTAACTTTCTATGTTTTCCTCTGAATCAGTGATGAATCTGCATTCTTAATTGCACATGTTTAAGCTATTCCCTTCATTATATGAATGCTGTCTTGGAACTCTTCATAGCCCCATACAACTTTCATCCACTTTCCCTCTTTGGTTGGATGAGAGATCCTTAATTGCCTCCCATTCCCTGACCTCCACTTCATCTTTGTTCTAGCATAAAGCATTGTGCCATGTGTAGCTATCCTACTCCATATTCCCTTCTTTTGCCAAATAAGACACACCTTTCAATTCACAGTCATGACTCCATGCCCAATGGTTTGAACTTCTTACACTTTGCATGCCAACTCTGTTTGATTAAGATCAACCATCCCACTAAACCAAATCAAAACCCATGTGCATCGTATCTAGTCTAAAATCATCCCTAAAACAAAGTAAAATCCTGAAGAGAGAGCCCTATTTGGCTGTTGGTAGGCTAGGACCTGCACTCCAAAGATTGGTTTGTGGTTACCTCAGCCGTATTCCCTTGGGATTCAAAGGGAACAACCTGATTGATAACATAATGGCGACTCCAGTGGGGAGAAAAAATCATCTGTTCATTACTGTAAATCCCCATTTTTTATTAGTTTTCCTTTCCAATAATTCCTAAACTTATTTTGAAAAATCACAAAAAATCACAAAAATTTCAAAAAATCAAAAAATACTTTGCTTCTTATTGCATATTAAGTCCTGATCTGTGTGGTGGACAACGATCAAGCCCTTCAAAGTTGATTTACTTATCCACTTGATGACTCCACATAATCCTCATAATAAAGACTCCACTGGAGAAATGAACCCAAGATAAATATATGAGCAGATCAGGCTTTTGACCTAGATTACTATCCAACAGGTCATGTTATTTCTCTTCCATAAAATTTTGCTATGTATATTGTATTTTAAAAATGATTTTAAATTAGATTTTCATGACTTACCTTTTGAAAATATTGTTGAAAGGCCTCCTTGCAAATTACAACAGCAACCTTTAAAAGCTGTTGAGAATCATCATACAACCAAGGAGGAAACAAATTTGAAAACCAATCATGCTATCCTTGTTCATGTTGAGCCCATTCAGCCAATCCTTGTACATACTCCCATGCCTCGTAAAGTTCCTGACAGATATAAGCCTTGTGTTTTGCCTCCCGTGTTTAATCCTCTGCCCAAAAATCATCCTGATCATCTCCCAATATTTGATGGAGAGAATGGTATCACTGCCCAAAAGTATATCCAAGCCTTTGAATACTATCTTAATATATTTGAAGTGGAGGATGAGGATGTTAGTATCAGGCTATTTTCCCTTTCTTTGCAAAGCGAAGTTAGGACTTGGTTTAAAGCATTTCCTGAGGCTAGAATCTCTAATCTTCAACAGTTTTCCAAGCTCTTCCTTGATAGATGGATGATCAAACTTAATTTCCTCTTGCTTATTGAATAATATAACCAGTTAAAAAGAAGTCCAAGTGAATCTGTTCAGCAATTTCATGACCGATTCAATCAAGTTTATCATTCTCTGCCTTTGAATATTAGACCTCCCCCTGATTTAGCTCTAGTGCATTATCCAAGAGCTTTTGACCCAGAAATAGAATTCCGTTTAAGAGAAAGGAGCCCCCCCACTATGAAACAAATGCAGGACATGGCAGTGGACATAGAGGCAAATCTGAAAATTAGGGAGGAAAATTGCAAAGAAAAGCAAGAAGAAAGACTTCATGGTTTGTTACAAAGGTCATAGGAAATGATCACAATGAAAGTGGAATGTTTAGAGCACCTGAACACATCTGTTTTGCAGGAGGAAAGTAATGGCATTCATGAACAAACCTACCACAAAACAGATGACATATTCGTACAGCCATACATGATGGAGCAATCTTCTGATATACTATATGAACATAAAATCTTCTCTTCTTTCAACTGCTTGCCAAAGTACGATGAGTATGATGATGATGATGAACCTAATGACCAAATCAGCCTTGCAGAGGAGTCAGAACCTAGTTTGGCAGAAAGCAAAATTCAGGGTCAACAGCCCAAAATCAATGAGCAACATGCTTATCTCAACTATGAAGTAAAGGAGGAAAGCACAGGAAATTTTGATTTCAGTGAAGGAACTTTACCTGTCTATGTGGATTCTTTTCAATTTATTAAGGATAACTATCATATAGCTAATAAGCAAATATCAGCAAGTGTTGATATTGATCATCTGGAGGAAGCCCAAAACATTGTTCAAAATACATTACCTCTAGTTTTGCATCCCCAAGGAGCCATTGAATATCAGATTGAGGAAAATTCGAGAGCGGCGGTTCATGACCAAGTGATCCAAGTGGATTCCCTACCTCTTTGTGTTCAACCATCTGAGGTTTTCGAAGAAAGAGAGAAGCAACCTGCACAGATCAATCAAGGGCTAGATGAGCTTGCTTCTAACAAATTGCAAATATCAGTTCAAGTTTTATATGATTCATGTGCTAACAGGGGGTATGATGAAGTAAAGAGATGTTCTTCTCCACTAACAGGCTATGTACCCAAATATCAAAATGTTGATGATATCTCTACTCCAAGGCATGATAGTGATCCCAAACTTTTGTACAGTTCTTTAATTCAATCCGGCAATAATGTATATATGCTGCAGGACCCTTTTGTACAGTTTCTTGTCTCAGCAAAGAAGGTCAGTAATTTCCTGGTCTTCTCAAAGATTAACAAAGCCATATTAGATTTCAAGATCTGATTTTTTTTCACCAGCAAGCACAAGCAGCAAAGATCGTTCATGCTTATAAAACTTAAGTGGCTGCACTGGTTATTTCATTTCACCTAACATCAAAGTAAGTGCTGGTTAAAGTAGGTAGGTAGGATTTCAGTTTTCTGTTTGGACAACAAGCTTGCTGCAGTTAAAGCCCGAAGTGAAGGCCATAAGCTCTTCAAGGTCTGCTGTCATGTTCACAAATAAAGAAGCCAGCAAAGGGAAGTTTTCAAAGTACAACAACAACTAAAGACCAAGGCATTCTGACCAGCTATTGTTGGCCTTTCACAAGGAAAGGCCATCCCCAAGTGGAGCCATTGTTAGCCTCCTGCTCATAGCAGGTATTCATCTTTCATGATTGACATGGTTAAATGCTAAATATGTCATGCTCTGCAGGCTGCAATGTTCCATATTTGATACTCAGGCCAAAGAAATGTCCATAAGAGTCTTCCAGCCTAGGTGCGTCTGCTGTATTCCAATTTTGAGGAGTTATTCCATTTCTGAAGAATTTTCAGTTAAAGGGAGGCCCAAACAACTTAATCTTGGTCTCCCTAGGTTTTAATTTCCTGTTGTAGAATATAGAGAATCATTGTCTACCCAAACAACTTAATCTGGGCAGATTCTTAGATAGGTAGAGAAGCAAGGGTTCTCAACAGCTTAATCTGAGCCCCTAGATGGAATAAGTATAGATGTAGGTAGGAGGACAGTAAATAAAAGAAAAAAAATTGAAAAGTTGGGTTTGCTAGTTCAAGTGCACCCAAACCAAAAGAAGAAAAAATGACAGGTAAAGCAGGCTGGGTAAGTAGTTTCTTGGTTACAGAAATCAAGCTAAGTGGTCCATTTCATATTTTCAAGTGTTATATTCATTCAGATCACAGTTTGTGGCACTTTCTCATGTTGATCAAATCAGGCAAGGCATCTCTAACTCCCCCTTCTTCTTATTTTCCAAATCACTCACTGACATCCCTTAGAGGACTTTGGGATCTGCCCAACCAGTCCAGTTTTCACTCCGTCCTAGTTAAAAAAAACCAAGTTGACATCTAAGTTGGCTTAGTGAAAAGAAGCCACATTTCTTGTGTAAAACTTATCTTTACACTACCCATTTATTTCCTTATGCTTAAGTTTCCATTTTAAGCTTAGCATGCATCCCCTCCTTTGGATTCCAAAACCTCATACTAATAGCTAACCCTATTATCTAGCTCCTAAATCATTTCCCCTCCCCCTATTCTACAGAAAAACTATATAAAAACCCCAAAATATTAAATATCCCACCCTATGGCAACTATAGCCAAATAAATAAAAGTCCAGGAAATAGTAGGTCTATTTGGGTCCTTATTATTAGCCCTTCCACGTTCATCTCCCTTGGTATTTGTTTGACCTCTGGTTAAATAAATAACCATGCTAAAACCCCTCCCCCACACATAACACCATACCACACCCCCCACGTATGCATAACATTTGGATTTCATTGATATTTGATCAATGAATAACCATAAACCCGAGCGCGCATTTGACCCGTAAACCCAAAGTCGGCCGCGAATAATTAACGTTTATCGTGCACACATTTTTATTAAACTCCGATCATCTTACCACCCCCGACCACTGTCGGATTACTCCCCACAGATCCGACGGCCCTCATGCATATCGGACGCCCCTTCGTAGCAGTGCGATAGTACCCAATGGTCGACGGTTTCACTGTCGTATACTGGGACAGCTGTCGGCTGCCTATTACATCGGGCCACCCCTGACAGATACCTCTCCTGTACCAAAAGTAGTCTGACGCAAACCGCTTACCGCCCTCCCTTGTTGCTTACGTCACCGCATGACGATGCTGCTACCTCACCCGCCACTGTGCTACACCCTTCTGCGTCACCCTACTGCGTCACCTTGCTGATTTCATCATCCGTACTGGGTCCCACTGCTGACGTCATGCTGACATCACCCACCGTACCACTGATGTCACCCACCATACTACTGACATGATCCGCCGAAATGAAAGCGCGCAAGTGTGAAATCGATGCTTCGGAGGCCCGGAATCGAATTCTGAGGCAGTTTTCGATGTGCAATTAGCGATTAGTGCATCGCTATGGGAAATAGGCAAAAATGGGGAATCTTTATTTTCAGCGGTTATTTCTGCCTCGAAAGGGCAGAAAAGGGGCGTTTTAACAGTTTTTAGCATATCAAAGAAAAGAAGAAGCCCATATTCAATTAAAGAGTATCACTGAAGCGACAAAGAGTATCAAATTGACCATAAGGAAGCAGTAAAGCCATTTAAGGCTCTCAGACCATAGTTAATGCGTAGGAAAGCCACCTAAGAGTAGTGGAATAGAGACCAATGCACAGTTACGCTGAATGGACAATGCATAAATAGAAAAAGACGGATAGCCTGATTTTTGAAACAACTCCCCCAACGCAGCATTAGATAGATATTTTCATTACTTATAAGACAATTTAGGTTAAATGCATTTATTCCCTAAAAAAGATCTTCTAACAGATATTTGTTGTAGATATTTTTCATATAAATACAACCCTGAACAATGTAATAGGGGTTGGTGGGTTGTTTGGTTGATCTCTCATTTCGAGAGTTGCACTGTAAATACTAAGAACTTTTGTAATCAAAGATTGTTGGAATGATTGCATCTGAACTGGTTGGTTTTTCTTTTCATGGCTGAAGAAATTGGTATGGAATTCTCATGCTTTATCATGGTTCAATAAGTATTTCCTCCCTTCATTTATCAGTTTTTACATATCTGTACCAAATATATATCATAATCTAAGTTGCAGGAAAAAAGAATAGACCAGAATTGGTTTTCATGCCCTCTGTGCTCAATTCTTGTAACTTTCTATGTTTTCCTCTAAATCAGTGATGAATCTGCATTCTTAATTGTGCATTTTTAAGCTATTCCATTCATTATATGAATTATGTCTTGGAACTCTTCATTTCCGCATGCAACTTTCATCCACTTTCCCTCTTTGGCTGGATGAGAGATCATTAATTGCCTCTCATTCCCTGCCCTCCACTTCATCCTTGTTCCAGCATATATCATTATGCCATGTGTAGCTATCCTACTCCATATTCCCTTCTTCTGCCAAATAAGACACACCCTTCAATTCACAATCATGACTCCATGCCCAATGGTTTGAAGTTCTTACACTTTGCATGCCAACTCTATTTGATTAAGATCAACCATCCCACTAAACCAAATCAAAACCCATGTGCATCATATCTAGCCTAAAATCACCCCTCAAACAAAGTTAAATCCTGAAGAGAGAGCCCTCTCTAACTATTGGTAGGCTAGGACCTACAGTCCAAAGATTGGTTTGTGGTTACCTTGGCTGTATTCCCTTGGGAGTCAAAGGGAACAACGTGAGTGATAACAAGCATCATGGTAGTAGCATGAGTTTATAGGCTATTACAGATGTAACAAAGAGATTGGACAAAGGAATATTAGTTGTAAGGTAAAGGAATGGTAAAGGTAAAATATTAGAAAATATACGTGGGTCCTGTGAACAAATACTGCCTACACACATGGGTAGGCTGAAGAAAAGTCGGGTATAGTTTCCGCACATTGGTATTCTAAATACCAGGGATCTTTACCATGCTATTAACTCATAGTAATGAGCGTGAATGAATAATTGGTCCCATAAAAGAATACCATCGACGTTACTAAAGGATTGGCATAAGGTATTGGCTAAGGCCTAAGATGTATAAGTAGATGGAGATAAAAGTGCTTTGTGCGCAAGTTATGAGTTATGAATGAATGGTTTGATCTAAAAATGGTGTGCACAAAGGATCATGAAGGAGGTTCAAATTGGATAAATATGAAAGCATTGTAATGACTAATAAACACACTTTCTTGATCCTTTTTTATTATGAATAAAAATGATAAATTTGTGATGGTAATGATATTCTGACATGAACATGTGACAGTAAGGGTTTTGAAATATGTTTTGTGGTGACAAGAAGGAATGATTTAGTAATTATAGATATGTACACAGGTTTTCTTCATAATGGTCACATTCATACTTAGATATACTTCAGGGGGTGTTGGGTATATATTCTGCAAAATTTTAGAATCTATACACGTGTGAAACATTAAAAGTTCATATATGCGCAGATGTTATTTATAAAATTCACATACAACTACTAGTGTTTTGAAGCATGAACTGTTAATGATAGTTGATTAGTTTAGATATAATTGTTGTTGTCTGTCAGTGATGTGTCTCTCATAATGATATGTGTTTGACAATAGTGTTTGGGTTAAACTGATTGTGGAATGAAATGCTAACTAAGTAGTGATTTTGTTGTATAATGATATGTATTCGGTTTTGTGAGTTGTGATGTGTTTAGTATATGATGCAGTAATTGTTTCAACGTGACAGTGATTCAAATTCAAGTATCAATATTTTTGAGACCTATACACGGGTATGCTTTAGAAGAAGTGCACAAATACACATATATGATTAAGAATAGTAATGTATACAATCTAATGTATGCTTGTTTAGGGTTTGCAGTGGTAGCAATTGGTTTTTTTGATGGGTAACAGTGTTTGGATTGCTATATTTGTGAGTGGATATGAATTGGCATGATCTATTTTGATCTAGTTTTACCTAGTCGCATTGGTTACATTGGTTGATGATTCAGTTTTTTTGAGTAATTGATTTTAGAATAGCTGAAAGGAGATAAAGTTTGAAACATTCTGAAAAGTGACCCATAAAGAGTTGAGGATAACAATATTCAGAAAGGGCGTTGTAGCTCCCTTCTAGTAGAAGCTGGAAAATGAGAGGGTTGTAGCCTTCTACATGTAGTAGCTTGTGTACTCGTTAAAGTATGCACTAGTACATGATTTTAAGAAGATTTTTTTTTTTTTTCTCTTAAAGAATATAGAGACAAGAACAACAATGTTTTTCTCCCATGTTGGGTTTCCACCTAAAATCTTGGTGTGCATGTGTGTTGATGTGTTTCTTATGTATTGATGATCTATCTTCTCCCTACTTCTCATAGTTTTTTCTTAATACATGTTTTAATGAAGTAATGATGCACTAGTTCAAGCTTAACAAATGATGAACTATATATAAATCTCGTTAACAGGATATACATAGTCTTCTTTCATCATAGTTGCATATGTACATGGGTTTACTGAACAACAATTGCATACAAAAATTGGAATAAGAAAAGTAAAGTTGAAGTATGTTTTAAAATATTGATTCCACCCCCACCCTCTCAATATTTTTCGTAATAATTGGAATGACAAAAGGTCCTTTAGAAGAAGCTTGATCACTTTAATGAAGATTTATCAAGATGAGCAATCAAGGGCTAGTAGAATCTATCAGGTGACAATGTTTAATGGATCCAACTTAGTTTTATGGAAAGTTAGAAGAAGAGCTTATATACATTCACTTGGAGTTTATGTTTGGGGAATCGTTGAAAAAGGTTATCAATATCCATACTCCATTCCCATAGATGAACTAGAAAAGAAAAAGTATGAGACCAATATAAGGGTTGTCAACACTCTATTGGGAATATTGGAAGAACCAAAATTTGTAAAGGTCATGCAGCTAAATAAGGAAAAGTCTATATGGGACAAGATCATTTCGAGTTATGAAAGAGACGCTAAGGTAAAGAGTGCCAAAATTCAAACCTTTCAAATTCAATGTGAAACCCTTAGAATGAATAGTCATGAAAGTATTGCAAGTTTATTTATTAGGGTAGATGAGATAGTTAATTCAATGAAAAATATTGGTGATGAAGTAAAAGAATTAATGGTTGTTGACACAATCCTAAGATCTCTAACCCCAAAATTCGATTCCAAAGTCTTTTCCATTGAAGAAATGTAGGATTTGAAGAATATTACTCTTGACCAACTTTATGGGATCTTAAAACCTTATGAAATGAGAAAAATGTGGGTCGTTCAAATATCAGAGAAGTAGCATTCAAAGATACTTCTAAACAAAAAGTGAAGGAGGAGCTTAAGGAATCAAGTTATGTATCAGATGAAGAAGAGGCAAACTTTGTAAATAAACTCCAATTAGGAACTAACAGATTTTGAGGTAAGCCTCCTTTCAAATTTTTTTCTTGTGGAAGAGTTGGTCATTATGCCACTAAATTAACTTATAAAGAAAACAAATTCTACAAAAGTAAATTTTGAGGAAGGTTTCAAAACAAGAAAAGTTTCTACACAAACGCAAATAGTGATGGTCTTTAGAAAATCAAGAATATTGATTACTTATGGCATTTGAAGATAAATGCATTTACGAGTTTGATGATGTTTTTATGGTGCTCTAGAAGAAAAGGATAATTTCATTGAATAAGTACCTCAACTTAAAATTTGTCTAGAAGAAGCTAAATTAGTGGAAGAAGCGCAGAAGAAACAAATTATAGAAAAGGAGAGGCATAATGAAAAGTTATAACTAGAAATATTAAGTCTAACAAAGGAACTTGAGAAGAAAAGGCATAAATATTAGATTTTCTAAGGGATCCAAGACCCTAGAAGAAATCATTAAATTATAACTATCTCCTCGAATAAAAATAGGTCTTGGATACAATGGAGAATCATCAAATACTGTAAAATATTCTGAAATAGGTACAAGAAATTATCTCAATGCAGTAAAGGGAGGTATTCGAAAAAATTCCATCTCTCATGAAATGAATGAAGGCTCAAATGTCTCTTAGGTAAATCACCCTTAACATAACCAAAAGGGAAATTAAAAAAAAAAAAAAGGATTATACTCACATGAACTTCTACTTCAATGGCCAATGCTTCACTTGTCATAAATTTGGTCATAAGGTTACTAAATTTTGGATTTAAGGCTTCTGTGGTTAATATCTTCAAACTTAGCAACTGGAGAACCCACAGTAAAAACCATATCTTGTCGACGTTTCCAATCCCAACAAGGATCCATCATCAAGACTGTTATTGAGTTCTGATAGCAAAAGAGCTACAATTGTGAGAAATAAATAGTTATGAGGTAAACTGAATTGATTTTTAAGGTCGGTTGTTATAATGATAAATATTGACCAGATATTTAGGTTTTCTATTTTAAGGGAAAATTGAAGGTTGGTTGTTTTAATGATAAAAATTATCCAAATATTTAAATTTTTATTAAATAAG
>APFE030175561.1:126287-180930 GCA_000404065.3 Pinus taeda
AATAATATTAATGAATAGTAAGAATTATGATTGTTATTAATAATTATTATTTAAGGTTATTTATATATAAAAATTAGTAATAAATAATAAGTGTTTAAAAGGGGGATAATTAATCTTAATGAGATTATTTACTAGATTGGATATTAATTAGAATCTTTTTAGGGTTAATGGATTATCTTGAATTAAAGACAATACTAAAAGCATAAATTTTTATAATAATCATAATTAATACTACTAAATGGTTATAATTGATAATTAATAATAAAAATACCATATTATTAAAGTTATTTTACTACTACTTAATTATAATTAATAATGAAGAAAGAAAACAAAATAATGAAATTGGATTAAAGAAATACTCTTACAATAATTTCTCACCTCTCCAAGATGAAACATATTTTTCAGTGCACAATAACTTTGGGCATATAGAAGCTGAATGCAAAATAAGAATGAACAAAAGGTAACAACATCAAAGCTATGGAAAAGAAAGCCATAGAATATGAAAATTTTGGTTTAGATTTGTATGCAGGAGTTCAAAAAAATATGTGGTACATTGACATTAGATGCTCAAAGTATATGAAAAGTGATAAAGATAAGTTTATGTCCCTTAATGAAAGAAAGAGAGAAAAGAATGTGACATTTGGAAATAAATCACCTACTTTATCAAATGAAAAGGAACAATTTTGCCTTAAGGTTAAGATTAAAGTTGGAAATGTTTTGTTTGTTAATGGATTAAGACATAACTAGTTGAGTGTTAGTCAAATGTGTGATCAAGGACATGAGGTTGTTTTAAGATCAAAGAATTGTGTGGTATGAAATCTAGACACATGTAAGATCATAATAAAAGGAACAAGAACTCCAGGCAATGTCTATGTATTGGAAGGAGGACAAAAGCATTGTTACTTGAGAAAATCAGAAGAAATTTGGCTTTGGCACAAAATATTGGGACATATGAGCTTCACTCAATTACACAAGTCAAGGAAAATGAGAGCAGTACGTAACTTGACTAATATATCTATGCCAGAAAATAACATATGTAAATCATGTCAATTTGGTAAGAAAACCAGACTTCAATTTAATGCTAAAGAAGGTACTACAAGTAAGCACATGAACTTATTCACACTAATTTGTGCTGTCCTATGATAAAAAATTATCCTCGAGGTGAATAATACTTCATATTATTCATTGACGATTTTACTAGAATGTGTTGGATTGACTTATTGAAACATAAAGATGAAGAATTCGATAAATTTAAGGTCTTAAAATATCTATTAAAAATTTATTTATACCTAAAAATAAAATTTCTTAGATCTGATAGTGGAGGAGAGTTTATGTCAGACGAACTTTTCAATTTTTTTTAACAACATGGTATAAAGATGCAATTTTCTATAGCTAAATCTCCTCAACAAAAAATAGTGGCATAAATAATGAATAGAACAATCCAACAAATGGCACATGCCATGCTTGATGATTCTGGAACACCTCATACCTTCTAGGGAGAAGAAAAGCATATAGTCGTAAATATTCTCAACAAATATCATATTCTCGTAAACAATGATAAAAATCCTTATGAACTATGGTTTTGTAAGCCTCCAACTATCAAACATTTCAGAGTTTTTGGAAGAAAATATTACATAAAGATTAATGATGGTAAACTTGGAGAGTTTGAAGCTAGATTTGATGAATGAATTCTCCTTGGATACTCATCAAGAAGAAAAGGATATAAATTCTATAATAAAAGGCTTCAAAATATTGTTGAATGGATTAACGTTATAATTGATGAAGAATGGATAGGTACCAAAAGGGGAGAACCAACATATGACAAACTTGTTCCTACAACAAGCAAAAAGGACATAGGAGAGGGAATTAGTGAAGCAAGAGAAGAAGGATTTTAAATCACAGAAGAATAAAAAATACTCCCTAAAGATATATCTAGAAAATTTATCGAGAATCCAAAATTATAGGTGAAAAGGAAGTTGGAGTTAAAACTAGAAGAACTATTATTGGGACTTCTAATTATATAGCCTTAATATCTACTATTGAACCTCAAAATGTAGATCAAGCAATTAAAGATGAATGCTACATTAAGGAAATGAATGAAGAGCTTGATCAAATAGAAAAAATTGATACATGGGAGCTAGTGTCAAGGCCTCATGATGAAAATGTTATTGGGATAAAATGGGTATTAAAAAACAAACTAAATCAAAATGGAGAGGTAATTAGTAACAAAGCAATACTCGTATCTAAATTCTATGCTCAACAAGAGGGAATAGACTTTGAATAAAAATTTGCACATGTAGCCAGACTCGAGGCCATAAGAATGTTCCTTGCATTTTCAAGCTTTCATAGATTTAAATTATTTCAAATGGATGTTAAATATGCATTTCTAAATGGATATCTAGAAGAAGAAGTTTATATTGAACAACTTAAAGGGTTCATTCTAGGAAATGATAAAAATATTTTCTGCAAACTTAAGAAGGCTCTATATGGGCTAAAACAAGCCCCACGTGAATGGTATTATCGTTTTTTTTTGTAATTCAGATATGTATATTATAGAACAAAATATTTTACAAAAAGTCTTCCAAGGCAGAACGAAACCTTAGATGGACCATTGAAACCTTGCTGTCAACCAGCCCTGGGCTTTCAAAACTGAGTTGCACACCACGCAGGGCGGCTTACTCTTGAAATAGTTATTGATCACCACGACACTATCAAAACTTGGACAGAGACAGAGTAACATATCTACTTTGCATAAGGCCGAAGCCATAACAAAAAACAGAGTGAGACAGAGTAGTAAGACTAACTGGCGTAGTGCCATAATAGAAGAAACAGAAAAGAGAATGACAGGAAACTAGGGAAACCCGCTAGTGTGCGGAAAGCCTCCAATTCGACTGACTGTGTCTAAGCCCATGTCCAGAACATGCTTGTCGACTTTGGCCTGCATATCTTGCATGGAGTGGAAATCCTGAGCTTCCTTCATCTTTTGTTCCTGCAAAAGGGGATCCGGGCTCAGAGTTTGCCGAAGAAGCCCGATGAGCAAGGTTAATTTCTTGTTGACAATTTCCACCCCCTCCTACACTGTGGTGATTCTGTGATCCAGCGATTCATGGATTTCTTGAGGATTTGCTGACTGATTCTCCGAAGTCGAGTTCCCCTTCCCAGAATGATGCTTCCCTTCTTCCTTTGCATCCAGGGTTTTCGCAAGGAGAGTTCTGATTCTCCAGCTCTCCGCTTTAGTTAGAACATATTGAGTAGCTCTTTTGGAAGGCGTACCCGGGTCAGTTAAGCAGTCAACCTCCTCTGCAATGATTCCCTCCTGTCGCTGCACTTCTTCCTGTTTCAGCGAAGCTTCCAATTCCGCTATCTTGCGTTTGCTCCTTGTTGTTGCTCTAGTCTCATACATATTCTGCGTGGTGCATAGTTCGCGGTTGGCCGCCGCGCATCTGCAGCTCCCCGCATCCATCCTATTCCCTATGAACTTCTCACTGTGAACACTTCTACTAACAGACAGGTTGTGGTCGCTTGTAGAGCTTTGGAACGAGGTGGAGGAACCCGAGCCATGACTCCCCATTAAATAGCTTTTTTCCATGGATTTTTCCAGAAAGCGCTCTTCCCTCCGATCCAGAGTGGTAGTACTTTTTTTATTAATCGAGAGGATGTTTGCACAACTCTCAAATCCTTTCCCTGGTCTAGCATAAATGTTGCTAATTGCCTTCCCATCAAGGTTGAGGCAGCTCTCCTTTCTCCCCAAACGGTCTCTACAGATTCTCTCGTGGCATGAACCAAGTTGATGGTTTCCATGTTTGGTTCTCTCTTGCCATAATGACCACTGCCGCATCTGTCCAGTCGTCCAGCTCCCATTATAATAACCCATGCCATTACCCGAAGCTTCAGTTTTACGATGCCAGACAAAGAAACCGTTGCCGGTCAAGCCTGATTGGTTTCGTTTAGGTCTTGTTGTGCCAACTATGCACATTGCGCCTTCAGGTTCGGGCAGTCCTCCTCCTCCCAACAACTGTCCCATCCCCTGTCCTGATTGTCCATGCAACAATTTTCCAAGAAGTCCGCCAGCCTGTTCACATGACATATTACTGCATGAAAAACTAATCCTTTCATTCCAGCCATAAGTTCTGCAATATTTTCCGTGACTTTGGCTAGCCGCCAGTGTTTTGTGGCTTTGTTTTCCTTAGTGCCTCCCTAAATTCTCTTAGCTGTAGATATGACCAGTGATGAATCCCCTTCCAAAATTACATTACAGAGGCGCAAGGAGTTTACGATTCTTAGACCGTGCTCTAGAGCTGCAAACTCCATCTCATTGTTTGTGCTTTCCCCAAGCGCTCTGTAATATATGTGAAGAATTTCTCCATGCTAGTTGCGTAATGCACCTCCAATTCCTGCCATGCCAGGGTTGCCTCTCGAGGCCCCGTCAAAATTCAACTTCAAACCTCCTTCCAGTGGACGCTGCCATTTATCGGTCTATGAGGATGGTTGCGTTCTGTGTCTCGAAGCTGTGATGTTGCTGGTGACTTCCAAACGAAAGCATTTCAAAATGCGTAAGTCTTGTGCTTATGGTTTATCGTTACCTTCCTCTCTACATTTCGTTTGAATTAACTGTTGAATGTTAGTTATTATATTGTCTTTAGAGAACTCTATGTTCATGTGTTCATCTTGGAAAATTTTGCGGTTACGTTCCTTCCAAATAGACCATAGTAAAAACCCTGGAACAGATTTCCATATGCTATTGACTCTTTGTATGTTGGAGAAGTCTTTTTTCCAGTTCAGTATGGTACTATGAATGGATTCTATGTCTTGGTCAGAACTACTAAGAATTCCTTCCATCCAGCTCCATAACTGATTAGCCCATTCACAAGCATTGAAAAGGTGGTTTATATATTCCTCCTCTACGAAGCACATAGGGCATCTTGAGGGTCCTCTCAAACCTTTCTTGCACAAGTTGTCCCAAGTTAGAGTTTTGTTTCTCATTAGAAGCCAAAGGAAGGTTCTGATTTTCGGCCATAGTAGGCTGTCCCATACTTTGTTGCACCATGGCATGGCTTCTACCTGTTCTTCCTTTTCTATTATGTTCTTGGCTTCTTTTAATGAGAAATTGCCATTACCTTTTAAACCCCATCTTAGCTTATCATCCTCTTAAGTTTTTCAAATCTTTCTTTTGAGGATTCTCTCACTGAATTGCTGAGAACTTTCACTATTCTCCTCTGTGTTCCCAGGATTTAAATTTATCTAGTCCCTCCAAATCGGATCCCTGCTGTTTTGAGTCCAATACTGATTGACTCTGTATCTTCCCTCATTTTGACTCATTCACTTGATGGTTGATATCTCTGGTGTGTCCAGTTTAGGGAACTGCTGCCATGCATCTTCCCAGAACATGGCCAACCTGCCATTGTCAATTTCCCAAAAGCTGTGCTCCTGTACTAAGTTCCTATTATTCCTAGCATGGTTCCATATTGACGATCCTTCCGAGACTTCCTATATTCTTATGAGGTCCTGAGTGTCACAGTCTGGAGTATACTTTTCCTTCCAATGCCTCGCCCAAGGTAAAGTGGGTTCTTTAATCCATTTCCACCATATCTTAGCTCCACAGGTGCGGTTGACCACACAAGGATCGACTAAGTTCAGCCCCCCCATAGATTTTGGTTGGCATAGTTTATTCCATGCCACCAAAGCCCACTTCTTCTTATTCCCATTCCCACTCCATAAAAAGGATCTCTGTATGTTTCTCATTTGTTGTAGAATGCCTTTAGGGGCTGGAAGCATAGAAAGTAAACATTGCAGAATTGCCTGCAGAACAACTTTGGTTAGGATAAGTCTACCCGCTAGGTTGAGAGCTTTGTTCGTCCAATGCGATCACTTTTTCTTCATGTTGGCTAGAACTTTCTCCCAGTGAATTCTCTGCCAAGGTTTCAGAGTCAGAGGAGCCCCAAGATATTTCGAAGGTAGGGAGCCAATCCTAAATCCAAGAAGCTTGGACAAGTGAGCTTGAACTGCCAGGTGAGTGTTGAAAAAGAAAATAGTAGATTTAGAAAAATTAATTTCCATGCCAAAAGCTTGGCTGAAGAGATCAAGGATACCCCTGTAAGCCACAGCCTCTTTCACCGTGGGGGTACCATGTAACATGGTATCGTCCACGAACTGTTGATGAGTGGTAGCTGGTAGCGATCTTATTGGCTGCAGACCTTTTATAGATCCTTTTGCTTTCTTCTTGGCTATGGTTCGACTGAGACCTTCCATTAGGATTACAAAGAGGAAGGGGGATAGGGGATCCCCTTGTCTTATTCCCCGCGAAGGTGTGAAAGGAACATATGGAGCACCATTGACAAGGATGGAATATCTTGGAGATTTGATGAGAGCAATTATCCACTTGATCCAGGTCCTGCAGAAGCCAAAAGCTTCCAAAACCGCTTCAAGGTATCTCCAACTTACTTTGTCATAAGCTTTTGATAAATGCAATTGCATTAGCATTCCTGCTTCTTTTCTCGAATGAAGCGAGTGAATCATCTCCTGCGCTAACAAGATGTTATCTAGAATTTGTCTACCCTCAATGTAGCCCGATTGCTCTTCTGAGATAGTGCCAGGAAGTATCGACTTTATTCTATTTGCTATGACTTTTGAGATAATTTTGTAGATAACATTACATAAGGCAATGGGTCTAAATTTATTAGGTGTCTTTGCTTCTTCAACCTTAGGTATGAGTGCTAGAAAGGTAGAGTTGATGGATTTTAGAATGGTTCCTGAGCATCTAGAATCCTCCACTACCTCCCATACCTCCTTCTTGATAGTGTTCCAACAGGCATTGTAGAAATTGATGGTGAAGCCATATGGACCTAGGGCTTTATAATTCAGCATACTCCTGATAGCTTCCTCCACCTCCTCCATAGAAATTTCCCTGCATAGGGCCCAATTCTGATCTGAAGTAATAGACTTAGGAATGGCTGCTATAAGTTCCTTGATGGCTTCCTCTCTATTTATGGGTGGTTCCTATGCAATTGAGTTGAAGTGATCCGAGAGCAGAGCAGATATGTCATTTTGATTCTTTAGTATCTCCCCTACATTATTTTCCAAGTCGAGAATTCTATTAGCACTTCTATGGTCTAGAGCCGACTTGTGAAAAAAAATTGTGTTATGCTCCCCCTCTCTTAACCATTGGATTCTAGATTTCTGTTTCCAAAGAATCTCTTCTTGTATGCACCTTTTGTGCCACTGTTGAGAAAGATCTTTTTCCTACTCAATCGCTTCGACACTGTGGTTTCCTGCTACTTCATTTCTGTGAATCTGTTCTAGCTTTTTCTCTAGAATGGCTTTCTCCTGGAATATATTTCCAAAAATCGTTTTGTTCCAATCTTTTATCTTTTCTTTAGTTGCTTTCAGCCTCTTTTGTAGATTAAACATTTTGGAGCCTCTCACCTCCAAAGGTTCACACCACCACTTCTTTACCATCCCGAGGAAATTAGGGTGGTCTAACCAAAATTTATCAAATCTGAATGGTTTGTTCCTTGGAGTACCCTGAACTTCAACAATAAGCAAAATTGGCCAATGATCTGATCCCCCACTGGGAAGGATATCTGATTCTGCTATTATACCATCCATTATAATGCTTTCTGAGATTAAGAATCTATCCAAGGGAGAAGCTATCAACCTTTCTCCCCCCTTTTTGTTGTTCCAGGTGAAAAGGCCACTCTTAGGGTGAATGTCTACCATTTTGACAGTTTCAATGAAACCTGTGAAGGCTTCCGCATCCCTATTAAGTTTCCTAAGACCCCCTTTTTTTTCCAGAAGGGTGGTTATCATATTGAAATCACCCCCAGTATACACTTAGATCTGGGATGTCTATTAATAAGCCTGGTTAATGCATTTAAAAAATTTATTTTTTCTTCTAATTTCTGAAGACTATAAATATTGATACAGAGGAAAGATCCAGAGTTACCTATGGGTTGGAACTCCACCGCCATGAAGTGTTTGTTCGCCTCAGCTGATAACATCTGGATTTCCTTTGTGTCCCACAGGGTTGCAAGGCCACCTTCTTGTCCTTGGCTCTCAATCTCTAAAACTTCCATATTTCTCCCAAGCTTCCTGCAAAGATTGTTGATACTGGAGCTGTTGCACTTAGTTTCTTGTAAGAACATAATTTCTGGGCTATATTTCTGGATTTTCCGCTTTAAGATTCTGTGTTTTTCCTGGCTGTTAAGCCCTCTTGCATTCCACGAGATGATATTCATGTTTAACTGAATTTTATTGGAAGGACTGGAAAGCACTGAGCGCTTTCATCTTCCCTGAGTTTATCATGATCATGCCTAGTTCCTGGAGAACTTCACCACTAGTTCTACGACCTCTTCTTTTCTTTTGTTTTGAACTGGATGATTTCCATAAAAGACTTTTCAAATGTAAGCTATTGCCTTTTACTACACCTAGCTTCCTATTCTGCTTTTCAAGTTCTGCTTTTTGCCTTGCTATGAACAGGTCGTTTACCTTCCTGATTTCTTCTTCCGATGCGTTCTCTATTCCTTGGGACTTCCAGTTCTCAGCAATTACTGGTAGGTTCATCCCCTCCCTGGCTAGCGCCTCTTCCCATTCTTGATCCTCACTTCCACCATCACTAGTGAGCATGTTTCTTCTTTAGTCTCCTCTGTTCTCTCCTACATTTGTACTTCATTGTTGAGGTCCCCTTCATGCGTTCCTTCCCTGGTTGGTTTTTCCTTTTCCTCATGCTCTGCATCTGATGTTATGGTTTTGTGCTTGTCCTCCGAGTCTGTTTCAGGATCTAAGATCACAAAAGGGTTGCTGTGGTTGTTCCTATCTGTATTCCCTTTGTAACTCTTCCTTCTGTTAGCTCTCTGTATGGACATAGGTTTAATGAAGGCTTCTTTGTCTTTGTGGGCTTGTGCTGCTTCGGTTTCTATTTCCTTCCTAATCATAGGGAAGTCTCTCATAAAATGCCCATGTTCGTGACATTTGCAGCACTGGAAGGGAATTTTCTCATAATCTATCACCTGAAAGTAGTCCTCGTCCCTATATTCCAACCAGAGCCCCTCATGCAGTGCCCCAGAAACGTCCATTTCAACACATATTCTAGCATAAGAAGTATATATTTTTTGTAAGGTTGCTTCAGAGGCCTTGAAAAATGTTCCCATCTTGTCACCAATTTGTTTCAATGCATTCAGACCCCAGTAGTATATTGGGAGAGAGAACAAACGAATCTAGACTGGGACTTGAGTGAAAGATTCCTTCTCTGGGGCGAAGTTTGGTTTCCATGGTTGCATGTACAGACCAGCTGAAGCCAAAAAGTATGGGCCACCCTCAAATACTCTATCCTTGTCTTCGAGGTTGGAGAAAACAACAATGAAGAAGCCCTTGGCTCCCAAGTGAAGCTTAACATTCCCCCGCGATTTCCATTGTTGTTTAATCCAATGGCAAAGAGTCCTTTCAGATGGCCATATGCCCATAAATTTGCAGATGATGGCCTATTCTGCCATGTGCTCTCTGTATGCCTGAATCTATGGGTCAATTATAACTACCCTTAGGTTATTGATCTTTTTTGGTTTGCAAACCCCATTGGATGAAGCATATTTATTGGGGCTTGAGCTTGGCTCCCCCTCCTTTTCCGGCTTTCCTTGCCTATTGTCTTTCTGCTCCCTGTCTTCATCATCTTGTCACTCCTCGTTTTCTGATGATTTAATTATTGAGGGGATTTTGTCTTTAGCTCCTGTCAGGCTTTCACTCACTGTGCCTGCTCCTTCCGTTGTTCTGTCTGGCTTGTCAGTTTCCCCTTGTATTTTCTCCTTATTCCTTATACCAAACTTCTTATTGTTGTCAAGCCGAGAAATCATGACCCCTTCCTTCTTATTTTGCCTCTACTTCTACATCATTATCTGTTTGAAAGTAGGGGCCCCACTAGACCCCTCTGCCTCCATTCAGTCGGTCATCTCTTGACCATTGCGATACAGTTCTGTGAAACGAGAGAAAACTACTTCCAGTCCTACTATGGTGTCAGCACATTGGAAAATCCAGATGCGTCCTTGACCACTGACTGCAGCTGAAAGTCCAGCCCTGCCGTTACTACAAATGCATAGGGACAGAGCCTGCGCCTATCACAGGAAACTCAAACCCTAGCAGCCACCATTGATTGTTCATTAGTAGTTTGTTGGTGTTATTACGAAAGCCTTGCTACTCAATCACGTGAATGGTATTATCATCTTGATAGGTATCTTCAATAAAAATGTTTCACGAAGGGGTCTACAGATGGAAATCTATATAAAAAGGTGGATAAAGATAAACTTTTGATAGTTTTTATTTATGTTTATGACATCATGATTGGAAGAAATGAATAATCTATGAGAAAATGATTTTCTTCAATTATGAAGCAACAGTTTGAAATGTCCTTACTTGGTGAACTAACATACTTTCTTGGTCTTCAAGTTTAGCAAGCAAATAATGGTATATTTCTCTCACAAACCAAGTGCCTCAAGCCGATTTTGAATAAATATGGAATGGAAGGTTGGACACATGTATGAACACCTATGGTAACATGATGTAATCTTAGTTGAGATGATGATTCTCCTTCGGTAATCTAACCATGATACAGATCTACGATGGGGAGCTTGGTATACCTTACATGCAAAATACTAGATATTATGCATGCAGTTGGGATTGTTGGACAATTTTAAGAAAATACTAAAGAGACTCATATCCATGCAATCAAGAGAATATTCAAGTATTTACAAGGAACTCAAGATTTTGGTCTATGGTGTCCCCAAGATGCAAAATTTTCACTTCATGCTTACACACATGCATATTGGGTAGGTAATATTGATGATCGAAATAGTACTAGTTGAGGAAAATTTTCATTTGGGACCTTGCTTGGTATCATGGTTTAACAAAAAACAAAGCTCCATTACTTTATCTACTGCTAAGACAGAATATGTTTTCATTGCATCTCATTGGACTCAAATTCTATGGATGATGAAAAAATTGCAATACATTCTAATCACTTGTCCTCAACTTATACCTATTATGTGTGATAATACTAGTGCCATAAGTATTTCTAAAAATCTTGTCATGCACTAAAAAACCAAGCATATTACAATAAAATATCACTTTCTGAGAGAACAAGTGCTTAAACAAAAGGTCAAACTGGAATATGTTCCCTCAAAGGAAAAATTTGTGGATATATTTACAAATCCACTTCCACATGATTCCTTTGAATATCCCAAACATAAAATAGGAGTGTTCTATGCCTCATCACTTTGTTAATTATTCTGATAAATCTTTCATGTTTAGGTGGACCTGAGACTGAAATTACTACAGTTTACCTTCTATATGTGGATGACATGAGGAACAATCATGTATACATGCGAGTTTGGTTCTAGACAGTAGTGTATGTTTCTCCGTGAAGAAGAAACTATGGGACGGACTCAAGGATAGGTTCTAGTATATTTCAATCTATGCTTATGTGGCCCTCTTCTTATGATGTTGACTCATTACAATCTGTTGTTGTTCAAATGAAACTTAAAAGTAATATTGGCTTATGATGATTGCTAAATGACATTGTTTCTTTGCTGGTCTCACTAATTGAAGAAGTTCCTTTGATGACTTTACTATGAATATGATCAGTCCTGATAGTGAACTAATGGCACGAGTTAAGGGGGAGCATTTCCTATATTTCTAATAGTACATTGGTGGCATTGTAACTTCTTGAGAATTTCTTGTTCCATAATTATGATCATATTGCTGCTATCAGATCCTTATAGTACAATTTTTTATATGGTGAATGATGGTTGTTGATGACTATCATGGTCTTGTTACCTCTCTATTGAGGTATTTATCTTTGGTTATAAATGTCATATTTGTCTCTTTAAGCAAAGGTCATATAAATACCCATGATGCAAAATTGTAATATTCAGTTACGTTTGGACTATTGGAGTCAAGTGAATTATGTACGTAATCCCATTGTTTTGGACATTGTTCGTAGTATTGAGTCAAATATGTAACCATAATATATTGGATGATTGATGTCAGCATGAGCCTTTGATGATAGGAAAAACCAGATTTGGCTTAGTCATAAAATCATGTACTTCTTTGCATATCTTCTAGAATTTTCAACATATGTTGAGGGGGGGCATTATCAATTCTCATATTCAGCAACATCAAATCTATAATGTTCATCTCTCCAAAAGGAGAACGAAGTCTTCATTTAGCATTGGCTAACTCTTTTCCCTTGATATCAAAGGGAGAGAGAAGCTTGGATCTTGGATAATTCTTGGTGACTTGGGAAAGAACATTGGCATGTCTACAAATGTGTTTACATGTATTTATAGGTGGTGGTAACCAAACACCAAAGTAGTTGCCATCAAGTCAAAAGGGTGAGATTGTTGGCATTAAAACTAATGTGTTGTCCTTGATGGAAAAATACTTAATAAAGTTGTCAACATGATGGTAGCAGGATGAGTAGATGGGATAGTACAAATGTGATAAAGATATTGGACAAAGAAATATTAGTTATAAGCTAGAGGAATGATAAAGGTAAAATATTTGAAAATATAAGTGGGTCTTATGAAAAAAGGCCGCATACATATGTGGGTATGGTGAAGAAAAGTCATGTACAATTTTCACACTATGGTATTCTCAATACCAAGGTTCTTTACCATGGTATTGATCCATTGTAATGAGAATGAAAATAGGTATTTGATCCTGTCAAATAATACCATCGACATTAATAAAGTATTGGCCTAAGGTATTGGTAAAGGCCTAAGCTATATAAGGAGATGGAGGTCAAAGTGCTATGTGTGCAAGTTATGGGTTATGAATGAATGGTTTCATATGACATAGGTGTTAATCAAGGAGCATGAAGGAGTTTTAGTTTGGATAAATCTAAAAGCATTGTAATGAATAATAAACATGTTTTCTTGATCCTTTGTTATTATGACTAATAATGATAAATCTATGATGGTAATGATATTTTAACATGAAAATGTGACAGTAAAGGTTGAGAAATCTTTTTTGTGGTTGCAACGAAGGAATGATTCAGTAATTATAGATATGTAGTAGGCTTTCTTGAGAAAGATTACATACATACGTTGATCTACTTCACAGGGGTTGTATATATCTTATGCAAACATTCAAAACCTATACACAGATGTGAAATATTAAAAGCACGTATATACATGGGTGCTCGTTATAAAATTCATGTACAACTCTTAGGGTTTTGAAGCATGCATGGTTAATGATGATTGATCAGTTCAAATATGTTTGTTGCTGTCTATCAATGTTGTCTCTCTCATAATGATCTATGTTTAATAATATTATTTGTGTTAATCTTATTGTGGAATGAAATGTTAACTAAGTGGTGATCTTGTTGTATAATGATTTTTATTTGGTTCTATGATCTATGATGGGTTCAATATGTGATGTAATAATTGTTTCAGTGTGACAATGATTCAAATTTAGGTATCAATATTTTTGATATCTATACATGGGTATGCTTCAAGAGAAAGACTGACATACACAGGTATGATTAATAACAATATTGTATACAACCTAATGTGTGCTTGATCAGGGTTTGTAATGGCTGAAATTAGTTTCAGTGATGGGTAACAATGTTTGGCTTGGTATATTGGTGAGTGGCTATGCATTGGCATGATCTATTATGATCCATTTTTATCCAACTGCACTGGTTACATTAGTTGATGATTCAATTTTTTTGAGTAATTGATTTTAGAATAGTTGAAAGTTGATCTAGCTGGAAAAATTTTGAAAAATGATCCATAAAGAGATGAGGATAATAGTATTTAGAAAGGTGGTTGTTACTCCTTTCTAGTAGGAGATGGAAAATGAGAGAAAGTTGTAGCCTTCCACAGGTAGGAGCTTACATAGTGGTTAAAGTGTGCATCAATACGTGATTATAAGAAGATTTTTTTATTTTAAATAATACAGAAACGACATGAACAGTGGTCTTTTCCCACATTGGGTATCCATCTAAATTCTTGGTTTTCATGTGTGTTGATGTGTTTATTATATATTTATGATATATCTGCTCCCTAATGCTGATAGTGTCTGCTTAATACGTGTTTTAATGAAGTAATGATGCATTTTTAAATCTTAACAAATGGTCAATTATATGTAAAGCTAGTTAACAGGATTTACTAAAATAACAGTGGCGTACAGAAATTGGAATAAGAAAAGTAAAGTTGAAGTAAGTTTTAAAATACTAATTTACCCCCCCTCCCTCTCAATAATTTTCCTAACAACTCTACCTATGTTAGTTGTTTATTGATATGCTCACTAAATGCATGGTCGTGTATAGTCAAGTGAAATGTGTAACTTCCCATCAGATGATCTAAACATGGAGAATGAATTTGAAAAGGAAAGCAATGCACTTTTGGCAAGTGAATGGTCACCTTGTTAGAGTAGTTCTTAGAAGGCTCTAACTAAATCTATCAATGGACTTTTTCTTGACCGTGTAGTAAACTGTAAAAAAGAATGCAAAGAAACACCATATTTTTTGACACCTTATCTGCATTTTGGGGAGTTGAGTGTTAGAAATGTGTTCCACCTTGTTCACATCAGACATGTTTTATGGGATAATGAGGGAAATACTTCAGGAGAAAAGAGTGTGAATATGTTTATGAATTAAAATGGTCTCTATAAATTTTTAAGATATTTGAGTTTCAAATTTCCTTGTAGCGATGAGAGGCCAATTCTTTCACATCTTAATTATTTCCATGGATGGTTTACAAGGATTAATTTAAATCTTGGAGGCAAGGTAGGACTAGCTATCTGTTATTTGATGATGGGGTGTGGGAAATTTTGGTAATAGGATTGTTGCATGATTAAATTGAGGTGGTGATATATATTTTCTTTATTAAGGTTCTCCATCTTCCCTACATATGGGCTATGAAGGATTTCTGGAACATTCTCTTGGATGTTGATCTAGAGTGATGCTCTTGGATGGAAGTACATTTATGGTAGCTTGTTAGATGGGTATGAAATGAATCGAATGCATAATCGCAAGATATGTTATAGTACAATATGAAATTGTGTACTAAACAAAGATATAATTCTTGAATTTCAATTATTCATGGATGAAAATATTATTAGGATTTAATTTAAATATTTTGACTCTTCATATTTGGGTATTTGTGATCATGCATAATTTGAAGGCTACAAATTTTATCCAATGGGATAATATGTCAAATGATGGTTTCCAAAGTTGGATAAATTAACCACATAGTGGATACATCAACCATGGGATACACCACAAGAAATTCTTCAGTATACAAGAGTTGAGCTAGGTTCCAACTATCCCCTACCCATTGTAGAGATATCAACAGCTAAAGAATCAAAAGAGATTTCAAGATGCCCTTTCAGAAATCCAGCAATGTGAATCAACTGCCAAAGCTTCTTTGGAAAATGTCATAGAAGAAGGTTTAGGAGAATCAGTGGAAAATGAGAATGCCTCAATGTCTAAACATATGGATGTTGACAAAGAGCCATTTAGAAACAAAATATTTTTTGCAGCAAGGTCACAAGATGACCAATTGGTTCCAAATATAAGTAATATGGTGGAAAGGGTAGATGTAACTTATACTTTCAGTGGGGTTACAACTTCTACTCGATCTGGAAAAGTAGAAGAACATTCTAATAGAGATTTAGGAGTATCTTCTGCAACCTCATCTTGACAATTTTTAAGATGGTCTAGTTGGTCCATGGCAAGGGGTTTAACATAAGATACACTAAATCTGGTTAGTCATTATCCCCAAATACAAGTCCTATATGAGCAGAATGAATCTCATTCAAACACAAATTATTCTAGTATCTTGAGAGAGAAATATGATAAAAGTAGTGGAGGCATTGTACTTGTCTAGTAATAGACTTTATCAGGACATTCACAATAGTTTCCAGAGGAAGGAATTGTTCCTAGAATAACTGAATCTAGTTTTTAACAATAGTTACACCATCATTCAATGGGAACCTAGATTCATGGTCATAATAAAGGTGTGGTTCAAATGTCCAAGAATGTGTCCCAAAATGAAGTTTAAGCATGTTGTATTGTTTATATTGACCCTATTTCTGATTTTTTCCAAATTTGTTTATGCAAGCGACTTCATATCTAACATTGAATTGAAATATATTACTCTAGTATATTTTCCATGCCTCTAATCTTGTCAACATCAAAAATATGTTATGGAACAAGACTCAACCCCCATTTGGAAATGGTGGGAAGCATAGAATGACTATTTTCATAGATGTGATGACCAATTGGCTTCAAAATTTGAGAAACTATCACTTGAGTAGCCATGCATATCATCACATAGAAAATGGATTTGGATCACTCTTTTTCCTACTCCAACATTGATGCATAAAATGTTTTTTCTGGCAATGGTGGTGATTTGAACCACTACCACTATGTATTTGATAGAAAGCCTGTTGGTGCCAACTATGCCATGGGTTTTATCATCAATAAACAAGGGGGAACCATACTCCCCAACTGCCATTTTTCCAGGCCTTGAAAGCTCCTAATGACTCATACATTACAATTCATGTTTGTTAAAATTTGTATTTGTAACTTAAAAGAAATTCCATTTAAAGCCTGCAAAACTTTCAAATCTCCAATTTTCATGCTAAAGTTTGTATAAGGCTTTTAAAAAGGAAATTAGATATAAAGACTGGGAAAGTTCCTACTTCTCCTATGGAACTTTGTATGTCTTTTAGAGAGAAATTTCATTTAAATCTTGTTAAGCTTCTGATTATTTCAATCTTTAATTTCATGATTGATAAACTTTGCATATTTATTAAAACTCTAGAAAATTGTTAACTATGCCTTTAGTTAATTTTGATGATTGCTAAAGTTTGTACAAATTTGAAACATACAGATAAAGCATGGTATGATTTAAAAAATTCCTACATTTAGTTTTGCTAAGCTTTATATTCGTCTTTAAAAGTAAATTATATTCAAAATCTGTTAAGTTTTTAGCTATTGCTCCGGTTACTTTCACTATTGCTAAAATTTTTAGAGATATCGAAAGCTAAAGAGAGCTTGTGGGTCACCCTTTTAGAAATGCAGTAATGTGAAGAAAGTGCTAGAACTTCTTTGGAAAATCACACAGAAGAAATTTTGGGAGAATCGTTGGAAGATGCAAATGCCTCAATGCCTCGGCATATCATCTTTCCCTCTCAAGATACTAGAAGAATCTACAGTTGAATTAGATTCATTGTGCTCATCTAAGGCTTGTTCGACAGATTTGTTAAACTATTCAACATGTATTTATTATCTTCAAACACACTTGCTATATATCTTGCATCCTAATAAAAATGTATTTCCATGCAACTTTAAACATAGATCTCCTAGATTTTTTTTATCATGCTTGCAATTCTTTTCATAAACAATTTTGGTCCATGTCCATCTTGGGAATGTTCAACCTTTTTCTTTACATGGCACTTAGTATATGTAGATGTATAAGATTTGTGAGGGCACCTGCTACCGTAACCTACTTTTGCATATACACGAGCCAATTATAGCGATCATTTTAAAGAATCTCTATAACAAGATGAATAGGATGTAGATGTTTCTATTTGGGTTAAGTTTCTTATGAAACCAATTGAGTGGAAAAATTGTTTTATTAGTTTATGATTGTGTCATCATATTCTATTGAAACAAAAATCCACTAGTATTTCCATCAAAACTAATGGAATATATGAACAATGGAAACAAACTAAACATAAACAACATAAGTTTTTCTTTAAAAAAATTTCTTTGAAAGACAATGAAGTGTCTCATTTTTGCTATTTAAGAATCAAAATGGCAAACCTGATTTTAAATATATGATTTATGTAGAATCATTGTTTGAAGATAGAACGAGAGGGTTCTCATAGATTAATAAGGTGATGTGGGGTGTGATAGCTTTCAAATATTCCCTTCCCTTGACTATCTGCTTCAAGTACACACCCCTTTCATTTTTGTGGTCTTTGGGGTGTTACTCTTCAGTTGGATTTGGTCTACATTTGAGGGCTTTAGACATAAATATATTGGAAGTGTTTAAAGGCACAAAAATGAAGGAATAAACAATTGACGATGGATGAATCATAGCTCGAGAGGGCAACAAAGTGTGGTATCTACGTGTATTTTTTGGTATGTGAGCTTTGGGTCAAAATAATGAAGTTTAGTGTTTCAGAAGTATGGAGTACAACAAAGATGAAGCGTGTAGGGCCAAAGAGATCATGAAGAATAAATTTATTGAACAAGACTTGAGCGGTGATAAGAGGTTCATTGTGAAGGCCTAGTGTCTCTATCCTACTTGGCATGGCTTTCCCCAGATAATGGTCGCTCTCAATGTCCATAGGGAAGTCGAGAAGAAAACGAATTAGCATACTAATTATTGGGAGATCTTGTAAGCTGAATAGGCTTCTCACGAGGCACTTATCAAGAAGCAATCCAAAAAGTTAGCATTGATGCTACATCCAAATAAGAACAAGTATGTAGGTGCTGAGGGTTCTTTCCAGCTCGTAGGTGAAGTGTGGACCATGCTCTCTGACAAGGATAAGAGATATGATTATGATAAGAAGGGAAACACGCCATCATTTAAACTACATAAAAATATTTAAAAACCTCCAAATGTGGCATCGAATGCTAACAATGGTCATTAGAGATATCCTCCTCCCACTCAACCCAACACAGGCACTAGCAAAACTTACTTTCTTTTCAATAACTTCTAGACATCTTATCCACTTTATAAAATGTAATATGAATACTGAATAATTTATGTCAATCATCAAATTTTATCCCTAACTTGTCCAAAACCCTTCATGACCTTTGAAATCATACCATTTTCTAGGACTAGAGTTAATGCTACTGTACAAAATCCCATCGAATTAGCAACTATGTTTTCCCATATGTTGTCTAGAGGAAATTTTCCAAGTATGTCTAAAGTTGTGCCGTATCCCAATGTTAATTATTTTTTTCATAATGCCTTTGCAAGTTCCAACTTGGCCTTCAAAGCCACAAGTGATGTGAATTGTAAAACAGAGCCTGTTAAGAGATAATAAGTTACTCCCAAGGAAAGTCATAATCAGCCCAAAGATTGAAGAATCTCTTAGTGCATATGCTAGTGGAAATGGTAGAAAAATCCATCACAGAGAAGAAGAGGCAAATAAATGTGAAGGATAGTGATTTTGATGATGAAAACAAAGTAGAATACAATGGAGATGAATTTGAATTTGTAAAAAGTTACAGGTAAGGGTGCATCAAACAACAAGGTGTAGGATGTTGAGGCATAAAATAAGTAGTTTAGGAACAAGAGGCCGAAGATTGAAAAACATGATGCTATGGAAAGTTCCACAAGTAAGAAATCATAAAAATATGATATGAGAAATACCAAGCAAGAAGAATCAGCTTAGGATATTACTGTACTTGATGTTGATTTTCATGACCTTAAAAAGGATTGAACTGAGAATCATTTTGAAACAAAGTAGGTTTTGGCTATATATGACGATGTTGATGCAATGCTATGAATTTATGCTCGTATTAAGAAATCTATTTCATGAAGCTAATTCAAGATGAATATTGTTTGGCTTGAGGCCATCACCAACGAAGAGAAAACTCTAACTAACTAGTTGGATGATGGATTTACTAGGGTTGTGGGAATTTTAACCATGGAAAATCTACCAACAACAACGTGCTAAATATTTTTTCCCATATTTCTTCATAGGAGAAAAGTCCCAAAGGAACTATTAGGATATTTCCCCAAAAGGGTGATGTTTCGGCCATGTACAGAGAGTGGAATTCTTCTTGCAATATGACATCCATCCAGAAGTTAAAGGTATGTATGAAATGGTAGACATTGCAAATGACTTATGGAAGAGGTTGGAGTGAGTGTGGTTCATCTTATCAGGATTGATGGTTTCAAGTCTATGTATCAAAAGAAGCAGATGGTTAACTTTCTTCCAAGGAAGGAGATTCCTATATTTTCTCATCAGATTGTAGAAAAGAAACTTTTGGGTGAAGACACCCCAAATTTACCCAAAAATTGTTGTGACCTAGACCCTGCTAGAACTCTTGAAGAGGAATTCAAGGCAATTTGATCACTTTTCTTTTTAATTAGTACTTCAACCTTTGTGGTTTAAAGGTGTAATTTTGATATGTGGTAAAAAAAAAATATACCATACTCTTTTGGTTTCCATGCAGTCAGATTAGATCGAGATCTCAAAGCTATGCATGACTTCTTTGGAAGTGTAACCGCATAGCAGGTTGTTAGCATTGGTTTCATTGAATGACCAAATAGGTATTCGTTTTGCACTAACCTTCTCTTCTAAGTTGAAAGTTAATTATGAAGACATTGTTGACTCTTATTTTTTTATCGTTCCTAATAGGTAATGATAACTATGATGAATTATCTAACTTGTTGTAAGGAGTTTAGGGATAGAGAGGTGAGGATAGATAGGAGGATGGCTATGCCAATTTATCTGTACCTTATCTTTAGTTGATGTGAAAAATTCCTTGAAAAAATTCATATTCCTAGAATATATGAAGAGTGGAAACATGCTAAACATAAACAATTCAATAATTGTGACAAGATATTAACGACTTGTGATAATTCTAGTTACTTTTTTTGTATGACTAAATTAAATAGCTTGTAAATTATTGTGTATTATTAGCGTTTTTTGCGAGTCATGCTACATGGGTGTGACATTGAGCTAACTCCATTGAGTTATTTTTATTAAGTTAAAAATAGGGGCTTAATGATTATATATTTTACAAATATTATGCCATTATGTTTCAAGCATTTTTTAAAAATTAATGACTATATATGCAATTTCAAGGACTACAATAACTCTCACATAATTCTTTAAAGGGTACTAACTCAATGGAAGAGAACTTGATTTATAAGAAGGAGGTCAGTGGCTCACTTCCATTGTGTCCTAATATGAACTAATTAATGATATTGTAGTTCATCATAGGCATTTCTATATCGACCCCAGGTGGATGGGGCATCATTGACCTTTTTTTTTTAAATTGGCGGTGAAGTAAAATGTAGAGGGAATATGAGAAGCATATTCTTCGTCTGAGTTATTATCAACAATTGTTGTGATCTGAGTGGAAAAAGTGATATTTAAAAAATAAATTAATCTGGAAGACAAGTGTTCGCACATCGCTCTTGTTCCATTAGAGGAAATTCTAGCCTAAAAGTGCCCATAAATTTTTCACGTAATTTCCATTTCATAAAATGTAAACGAATCAAAATCCTTTAAACATGAAAAAAGGTACATGTCCTAAATAATTTTAAGTAGTTTGATTTGGGTATCCATGAAATATTTTATTATTAATTTGAGTATTCATGATTTGTTTTTTAATCTTATTTACCTACCTTACCCATATGAATTAAAATACTGAGAAATTTATAATGCAATGTAAATCTTGCTATTATTGAAAAAATATAAATAAAAATGAAAGTCCATTTGATATTTTTAACCATGCCAAAAAAACAAATATATTATATATATAATATTAATATATATATATATATATATATATATATATATATATATATATTATATATATATATATTATATATATATATATATATCTGTGTGTGTGTGTGTGTGTGTGTGTGTAAATGTAAATAGTTTTATTTAAATTAAAATAATTAAATTGTTAAATAGTTAAAAAAAATATCCCTCATGGGGGTGAGGAACCCGGCACACGAAACACCACGTGGCTCATGTTTATAAAAATTTGACATAAGGGTGGAGGGTCAGCCTCCCCTCCCTCTCAAATCATCTGGCCTAGGGGGGAGAGTTATGGTGTCCATGTGAAATACCTCAGCACCTCAACTGGCACGGGAGGTAATGATCTGAGACACAACAGGTTATGGTGAATTCATTTGAGTTGGAGTTTCAATACGGTTTCACGTTCCCTACTATTTTTCTTCTTGTCGATGAAGGAAGCGTTTCTGATTTTTCTATGCATGGTGGCAATCCTAGAGTTTCTTCCCAAAGTCTTGGCTCTGCAGGTTACTATCCTTGTTGTTCCAGGGGTGGTATCCCATGTTTTTCTGTGTAAGCACAATGTGGCTTCCGAAGGTGCCGACTACTTTGTATTTCTATTTCATTTAGAAATTGGAAGTTGTAAGTTGTTGGTTTCTTGGAGATTGGTGGAGGCGGTATAGTTGGCGGTGCTTCCGGAGGTGGTGGAAGCTCTATGCATGGTGCTCCTGCGTAAGCTGTTTGGCTTATAGTTGGGTTGCTCTACTTCTCAGTGTATGGTTTCTTTTGTGTTATGTGGTGAAGGGAATCAGGTTCTTGAAGGTCGTCATGGTTTCATGTTTCTCGTATGCTTGGGGAGGCGCTACCCAGATTGCTTTGGGCAGGGTTGGGTATTGCTTGTTCCTTCTTCTAAATTTTTAAAATTAGAGTGATTTTATGTGCAGGAGCCTAGGCTAGCAAGATTGTTGGGGTGGCAAAAGTCTGGTAGGTGCATGTTGTTGCTTTAAGGAGGGAAGTGCTAGCTCTCAACCCTACTTGGGTCGCTGGTAGTTTCAGCCTTGTGGGAGGTAGGCTTGGTGGTTAGGGGCCAAGCTTGTTTGTAATGTTGTCGATAGTTCTTGTGTTCTTTACTCCTATATTGAAAATTTCATTGCTGGTCTATCTAGTATGTGCCCATCTTCATGGAGAGGGAATTCCTCCCTCCCAGCAAAGTCTGGCTCAACTGAATGTGGCAAGGTAGGAACATAAATACAATATTCGGACCCGGGAGTGGAAGCATCAAGGGCTTGCTTGAGTGGTATGACAATGGGGTGCTCCTAGTAGAGGGCATATCATGTACGAGATGGTTGTGGATGTGACAACTTGGTGACACAGTTTGCAGGGCATTCATAACAACCACAGTCGAGCGTTGGCATGCGACATGGTGCCATGGGAAGGCATGGGTCTGCATGGAATTTGGCATCTAGTACGACGACAATTCAAAATTTTTGTCTTAAGAATTATAGCGAGCTGATATAATCCTTGTTGGAGCAGCTAGAAATGGATGAACAAATCTATAGGGAGGAGCATGCTAAATTCGTAGCCCCCTTAGAAAAAATGCACTACTTCAGGTGCTAGGTTCGACAACCCTTCTTTGGGGACTTTCCCTTCTATATAAATATTTTATAGGATAAAATATGCATTTATATAGATATTCAGTAGTGGGTGAGAGCTCGTATGTAATCAAGTAGTGAGGTATGTCTTCAATCATTCCACCAATCCCTTGCCACCATATTTGTTTTCTCTCAACTTTCTTTTGAAAAAATTGTGAGGGGCTTGAGGACCCTAACTAGATTAATTGTGCTAATGAGTGCTCTTCATTATTTTTCAAGTTTGTAGTTGGTTGAATTATAGTTGGTGAATTTAATTTTTGTATTGCTTGATGTTAATAATGTCGTTCATTTGGATATCCTATTTTATAAATATTCTTGGAATCTAAATTAGTAGACTATGTCCTATCACTTGAGTGGAGTATATTAAAGGAGGGCAATGCAATCCTAAATACAAAATCAATCAGTGCATTAAGTAGGGAGTTTTATAGGGTTTTAAATATCAAAGAAATATGATGGAGATTATCAAATGTTTTTCATGTGTACCATCTAATTGCATTTTCTCTGAATTCACTAAAAAATGGATGCAAAAAAAAAGTGTTATCTATGATGGGAGAGATTTGCTCATCAATGGGAAGCGTCGATTTTTTATTTTTGGGTCTATACATTATCCCCGAAGCACCTGAGATGTTTGTAATCAATTTGGTATTATTTGACTTATATTTCTATTTATTCTTCACTTTACACTTCCCTTCAAAAAAACTTTATTAAACAAATGTGGGCATATTTTATCACTAAGTCCAATGAAAAAGGAATTAATGTTATTTAAACTTATGTATTTTGGAATGATACTTGTATTTACCTTCAAATTTCATTTCCAATGGGTAAAATTGTGGAGAAGCTCTATTTGTTTGCTGCTGAGCCTCGATATTGCAACAAGAATGCTGCAACTCCCAAGGCTACCAACTTTAATTAGCAACCCAAGGTTCGTACAAAATTAAGAGGTATCGGCATTATATGTGTGGAATAGAATGTGTCATTCCTTTGCTATCATGATGTAATGGAGTGCATTTACTAAACTCAAATCCTAAACTAATTGCAGAAAATGAAATGTTCGAAATGGAATCTTAACCTATTGCAAGAAAGAAAGTACAAGGAAAGAGACTGAAATCAAATGATAAAACACACCATTTTCTAACTAATTGCTAATAGGCTTTTCTTCCAGATAATGCTAATTTAACATGTATGAAATAATACTATCCTAATCATGTAGATTGAAACCATCAAACCTTATACTCTTGTGCATGTAAATGAATAAAATAAATTTGTTTTTCTTTTTGTCTTTTTTCATGTGAGAGTGTGAAAGCTAATCTCTTTTGGTGATGTGGCAGGTGGATTGAAGGTGATGGTGGATGGTTAGAAGGCTTGGAATACCCTTAGGTGACCTTGTGTGGCTTCTTAGAGGTTTTTGCTCAATTCAGCCTCAAAACAGGCCACTACAGGAAACCTATAGGATGTACTAAAAACCTACAAGATCCCCTTAAGACCTACAAGATACAGCCGAGAGAAAAATGATGGATGTTGAACGTGATGGAAATATTAGCGAAGGTGTTTGGTGGATGTAATGATGCAAAGGATTGCCTAGGACCACTTCAGGACTCAAAACCAAAGTTGGGAGATGGATGGATTTGCTCAAAACGCTTAGAGAAGTTTCCTTGTGAAATGATGAAATTGGTGAGGGTTTAATGACTAAGACAATCAAATCCAAATTGCATGGGAAAAATTTTGATATTAAATAGGATTTCTTAGGTCCCTATTTCAAGTGGAATCACTCAAAAGTACCTCTATTAACCCATGCAAAAAAATAAAAAACTTTACTAGTCGAAAATCTAGAAATTTGAGAACTAGTGAGCTAGTAAAGCTAAAAAATGGCTAACCAAATCAAGTGAAAATGCAATGGGGTGACTTTTGTTATGAACTTGAATGTTTTTTTATCTAAATAAAGTGGAACCAACTTGATTGAAGCTTTTTAGCATGCTCTAAAATTTAGAAAAAAATTATTGTTCTTTGTTAAAAAGGAGGACCGACAATCTAGATTTGGAAATAAGAAGACTAATCCAAGAAGTTCAGTGATTACTATGAACTTCCAAAGATTTTCCAAGGATGAAATAGTGCTTGTGATATTGAAAAACAACTTACATCAACCTTTTAACTCAATCCTACCACAAGATATCATTGATACTAAATGCAAAAATAGAAAGAAATAAAAACTAGAGATGCATGTGAATAAGAAGTGAAAAGAAGGAAATAGAATGATACAAAAGGGCTCTGAGGCTCCTGGGATGGCCAAGCATAAGGAAACTCAGAGATATATGGGGGAAAATAATACTTATAAGCTAAAAATGATACCAATCTTCATTATTTTCATCAATAGAATTACATCTCTGCAAGAAAATACAACGAGGCTGCAAAAACACAAGCACTCTCCACAATAACACTAATGAAAATCTATCCCTAGAGGCAAATTCGACTTGGTATTTATATAAAATGATTAGGAATCATTAGCCATGAATGGGGGAAGCTTTCCCCACCAAAATCCCTTGATTAGTGGATCTAGTCCCTTGATTAGTGGAACACATTCCTATATTTTCTCAATCATTAGAGTTCCACAATTTGTGCCATAATTCCATAATATCTTGTTTATCTATTATTTAGTATTTAGTATTAATCTTCTTGTAGTAGGGAACAAGTCCCTAAATTATATCCACCTGCAAATCTTCATAATCTTCCAAATATTCTCATAATATTCCACAAAATTAAATAATATTAGGCACAAATATCCAATTATTCATAAACCTTCCTAATGAATATATTAAAGTTAAAAACAAATAATCTAATGCAAGAAGAGAGGTTTAATATGCTGAAGGATGGTTAGGTGGACCTTAATTTATGTCTAATTTAGAGGCCCATCATACCCCGTGCCGAAATTGTTTCTCATCCTCTGAGAAACTAAGTGACCTCATTGTGCCTCATCCATGGCCCTGGTGGCCTTCTCTTGTGCATTAAGAATCTTGGCTATAAGTTCTACAAGGACAAGCCTAAAAACAAATTTGTGAAAGAAAAATCATTGTTTCATGACACCATTAGCTTGCTTCCTTCCCCTTATTCAAGATAAGTTTTTGAATATTTTTCAGTTTGGGAAGGTCTTCCACATTCTTATCAACCTTTTGCTACCTTGTTTCAAAATTTGGACACCTCTAAAACCTTCAAACTGCATTGATATGAGAACTAGGACATCCAATGGTAATTCTTGTCAAAACTATAGGAAACCATGTTAAAACTACGGGATACCAGTTTTGAGCAGTAATGATAGTCAGGGGATAGGGCATGACCTCAACTTGACTCCCATGCCTTTTTCCCATTTTTAGGTGTTGGACAAAATCTATAAAGAGATTGGATAACTCTTGGAAAACAAATTTTCATCACTGAAGTTTGTGTTTTGTTTTGATGGTGAATGCCTCATTTCCTTCTATTGCCCTCTCCTTCTCTCTTGTGGCCTAGATGATTGCCTAATGGCATTGTAGTTCTCTGTTTTGATTAGGTCTCTCTTAGGCACCGCCATTCTGAGTTTTAGCAAAAAAAATTTCCTTCCTTCCTTCTTGTAGCAACATTCTACCTTCCTATAGTAGTCATCCCTTATTCCTTTGGAGTGTTCTAACTATATGGGAGTGGTGAGAAATGATGAACATGGATTGGATGATGATGCTAGGGCTCAAGGGGAGTACTGTAGGTTTGTGAAAATGGAGAGGATGCTCTATTTGTTTTTTTTCTTCCAAAATGAAATGGGATGGATGAATGATAAATAGATAATGAATATGAAGTTGAATGGAGGGCTTGGAGTGATGTGGTGACTTGGCCTTTTCAAAAATTTATTCTTTTAACTACTATCCTCATTCCTTGAAATCATCACCCTTCATAATTTGAATTTTCAACATTGCATGAGTGAAGGATTGAATTGCAATTAACTAGTTGAAGGCGGCTAAGACTGTTGACCCATCCTTACCTTATAAAACCTCATCTCTCATGCATTGAAAACAAATTTCCAACTATAATATGCTCAAGAAAAGAGGGCAAGAATATTGCATACTTGTACCTACCTGATGGTTGTTGGAGAGACCTGCATGCTACTATTGATTTGATGTTGATGGGCAGGTGTTGGATGGTGATTTTGATGATACTAATGTTGTTGCTAAGCTCTGGAGGAGATTCTTTGACCTATGGATCTCCATACTAAAGCTGATTGCAAATATTTGGCTACTTCATCATCATATCCCCTCAAATTTTCAAAGAAACCCATCCAATTGTGCCTTGTGAATATCTGTAGTATAGGAGGGTGATGATGAACCCTCACTGTGTTGATGGGTCCCCCTTGTCATTTTTCTCTAATGGATGAAGGTTTGTATATGTCTGATACCAAAGTTAAAAATTATGTGTATACAATTTCCTTATGCTACAATCACTTTCAACAAACTAGAAGGGTTGTTTATGTTCCTTTCACTTGGAAAATATGGGGAAATGTAGAGCCTACCTCCTTAACACTAATTGATGAAGCCAACCTCTATATTTCCCTTTTAAAATTTCTCACTGCCAATCCTATATGTGTTTTTCTGTATCCTATAGGATCTTAGGGAATCTTGCAGGTTTTTAGGACAACAACTTGTTTTGTCCATATCTCCCAAATGGTCTAATGGATTGACCTGAAACTTTTTGAGCATGTTTTCATCATCATTATGAACCTATCCATAAAAACATTGGTCAGTGGATGCACAAATATCGAGAAAAACTAAAATCGTTGAAGGTGATGGAGGTCTATTTCTTGGGAATCATGCACTAGAATTTTTTGAAATTGCTTGGGCATGTTACCATCATCTATGTGCATCTGCCGATGAAATAACTTTTTAAATGGATGCATGAATATCGAGAAAATTCAAAAATGGCTATAGCTGGTGGAGGATAAGTTTTCATAAATTAAGCACTAGAATTTGCTGAAATTGCTTGAGAATGTTACCATCATCCATATTCATCTCCCCCCTAAAACAACTTGGAAAATGGATGAATGGTTTTCAAGTTATGGCAAAAATAAATTTCTGCTCTATGTAATTTTGTATCATGTAGTAAAATAGAGAATCCTATACTTTTTTAGTACAACAGGCAAACTGAATGGTAGAATCTAGAGAATGATGGGTGGATGATGAAAATAGATGAGAGTGATGGATTGGCATGGCCTTGGCCTTGTTGGAGCATTTGAGCAAAGGAGGAGAAAGTCAAAATTTGACTTCTTTTGACTATGCTTGACCAAATTTCTTTTTGGTACCAAATTTTTCTTATTGCTTGCAGATGTTGGATAGTACATGTAGTCATCAAGGAGATGCATCGAGAAAGAATTTCTTTTATTTTTAGTTTTTGCCCTTTTTTTCTTCTAGGCCTACTAGCTGCCTCAATGAGGTTTTCAACTAGTAGGTCTGCCTAGGTGCCTCAAAGGAGGTTTCCACCTAGGATATTTTCTCTTTTTTTTTTTCGTTCTTCTCTCTTTTTTTTTTTTTTCAAACCATTGATCACCTCATGGAGGTTTTCAGTCAATGAGCCAATATGAGGTGCCCAAAAGGAGGCTTTTACCTGATGTTTTTTTTTTTACCCTACCCTACTTGAAAAACAAAATCACTTTCAAGTATAAGAATACTTCCAATGGAACCACGTGCACATCAAGATGATGGAAAAACTGATGTGTAGGTTTGAGATGTATGCTTTGACATGTACCTGAATTTGAGAGATCAAATTATTTGAATTTGTTGATATCAAGCACAATTGAAGAAGAGAGTGTTGCTGCAACTTAGTGACTGTCTGGAACCATATTTCAATACAGTTGTGATGCCCTTGGTCCACTTGCTGATTTGGATAATCTTGGATGTCTTCTTCTTCCATGACCTTCAAATATTCCTATTTTTTCTCATTGTTCTCTTGAACACATGGAGGATTTGATGGTAACCATGAGGGATCTTTTTCAATCTCTAATTTTTTTGTCTAATCTTTATCAAATGTAGCACATGATCTTTTGGTATTATCATTTGTATCTTCTTCTTCTAGATGTGGTCCTTCAATAATATGAAGATAATATCTTTTTTCAATACTCTTCTTGATCTATGGTGAATATCATTGATATTAAGAGGAGATGTTTAGAAGTGTTGTTCCTCAGCATTGTAAGTGGGTTGAGCTACTTCAATGTGTGGGTTTGGAAATGGTAGTACAAGTAGTTGAGTGGGAGTGAATATTTAACATGGATGTGGTTGGGATTGTGGTTGTGGTGGAGATGAATGGTAAAGATAGCATGGACTTGTGTATGGAGAATATTGAGGAAGATACTGAGGATATTGTGGATGGCTCCCACAAGTTCCTTGCCAACCTTGTTGCCAATATTGGTTTTGCAGTTGAGATGGCCAATGTTTCCAAGGAGAGAGTGTGTTCCAATTACTTTGAGGTGGACGTGCATAAGATTGAAATTGTGAATTAGGCTCTTGCATCATATTAGGCTGAATATGTTGCCATGGTCCTCTTGGAGCTACATAACATAGCTGCATTGGCAATTGAATTGCCCCATTGTCCTCTTGGTAAACTTCCTTCAACCTTGGTAACGATGTACAATGTTTAACATCATGTGATTCCTCAACACAAATATCAGCATTTTCTTTTCCTTCATCTTTAATTCTTAACATTTCTACTTGTTTTGTTATATTTCTAATAATTTATATTTTAAAATCATCAAACAAATTTCCAATTTTACCTTGACTTACCGATCTTGATGTTGATTTACCTACTCTTGCTTTTCCTCTTGATATGTGTTTGCATGTTTCACAAATTTCCTTAAATGATAATTGATATACAACACCTCTACTCATGATATCAAGAATCTCAATCCGCTCATCCCCAATTGTTCTAAGTAAGAGGGTTTTTAGTGTGTCGGATCCTAGATGATGTAGTTTTCCCCTCTTAACATTATACACGAACCTCTCTATTATATCCTCTAGACTCTCATCTTCTTTTTTATTCATTCTAAATATTTTTTCTTTACGATCATGATCTTTATATTTTTCTATGAATATCTTTTGCATATCATTCCATGATCTTATTGAATTAGTCCCTAAACTCATGAACCATTTAAGAGCTCTATCCTTCAATGTTACCAAAAGAAACCTTAGCTTTTGATTTTTTAATAAGTAACCATAAGATCTACAAACAATTTCAAATTCAAAGAGAAAGGCTTCCAGATCCTCTAACCTTAGTCCATAAAATTTTGGAAGAAAAGATGGAGGGATGTTCTTCATGTGCACACTACCATCAGTATCTTGAATGTGAAATTTGAGAGTATCTTCCTCATTATCATCATCTCCATACATTTCTACATTCTTTTCCATCTTATTCTTCTACCTACAAGAGTGAACGGTGATGTGGCTCTTACTACACCACGTGATCAAATGGGGGGATGGGTTGGCATTGGAGATTTCTTTTTTTTTAATGATTGAATGAAAACACTAATGCAATTCACTTTTCTATCTTTGAACTGAAATATGCCTAATGAAAATATTTTTTGTTTTTCCAAAAAGTGAAAATGAATGAATCAGCAAGGGAAGAAAACAATGCATGCTTTGAAACCTCCCCAGCAACGGTGCCAAAAAGTGATGTGCCTCGATATTGCAACAAGAATGTTGCAACTCCAAGGCTACCGATTTTAATTATCAACACGGGGTTCTTACAAACTTAAGAGGTATCGGCACTATATGTGCGGCACATAATGTGTCCTTCCTTTGCTGTCATGATGTAATGGAGTGCATGTACTAAATTCAAATGCTAAACTACTTGCATAGAATGACATGTTTGAAATGGAACCTTAAACTATTGCAAGAAAGGAAGTAGAAGGAAAGAGAATAAAATTAAATGCTAAAACACACCATTTTCTAACTAACTTCTAAAGAGGATTTGCTTCAAAAGAATGATAAGTTAACATGTATGCAATCCTACTATCCTAAGCATGCATATTCAAACCATCAAACCTTCTACTGCTATGCATGTAAATGAATAAAATAAATCTGTTTTTCTTTCTCTTTCTTCATGTGAGAGTGTGAAAGCTAATCTCTTTTGGTTATGTGGCAGGTGGCTTGGAGATTATGGTGGATGTTTGGAAGGCTTGGTAGACCCTTAGGTGACCTTGTGTGGCTTCCTGGAGGTTTTCCCTCAATTCAGCATCAAAATAGGCCACTACGGGAAAACCTACAGGATGCACTAAAAACCTACAAGATCCCCTCAAAACCTACAAGATATAGCCGGGAGAAAAATAATGTATGTTGAAGGTGATGGAAAGTTTATGGAAGGTGTTTGGTGGATGGAATGAGGCAAGGGAATGCCTAGGACCATGTTAGAACTAAAAACCAAAGCTGGGAGATGGATGGATTTTCTCAAAACGTTTGGAGAAGTTTCCTTATGATATGATGAAATTTGTGAGGGTTTAATGACCGAGAAATCAAATCCAAATTGGATGGGACAACATTTTTTATTAACTAGGATGTCTTAGGTCCATTTTCCAAGTGGAATAACTCCAAAAAGCCTCTATTAACCCATGCAAAAAAGTAAAAAGCATTACTAGTCGAAAATCTAGAAATTCGAGAACTAGTGAGCTAGTAAATTTTAAAAATCCCTAACCAAATCAAGTGTAAATGCAATGGGGTAATTTTTTTTTTTTTTTATGAACTAGAATTTTTTTGTGATATAATGCAAGTGGAACCAACTTGATTGAGGCTTGTTAGCATGCCCTAAAAATTAGAAAAAATTTAATGTTCTTTGCTAAAAAGGAGGTCCAACAATCTAGATTTGGGAATAAGACGACAAATCCAAGCATCTCAATAATTAATATGAACTTCCAAATATTTTACAAGGATTAAATAGTGCTTTTGATCCTACAAATGAACTTACATCAACCACTTAACTCAATCCTACCACAAGAAATCATTAATACTAAGTGCAGAAATATAAAGAAATAAAAACTAGAGATGCATGTGAATAAGAAGTGAAAAGAAGGAAAGAAAATGATACAAAAGGGCTCTAAGGCTCCTAGGATGGCAAGGCCCAAGGAAACTCAAATATCTATGGAGGAGAAAAATATTTAGAAGTTGAACATGACACCAATCTTCATTATTTTCATCAATTGAATTACATGCTTGCAAGAAAATACAATGGAGCTGCAAAAATACAAGCTCTCTCCACAATAACACTAATGAATATCTATCCCTAGAAGAAAATTCGACTTGGTATTTATACAAAATTATTAGGAATCATGCCCATTGAATGGAGGAAGCTTTCCCCCCCAATATCCCTTGATTAGTGATCTGGTCCCTTGATTAGTGGAACACATTCCTAGATTTTCTCAATCATTGGAGTTCCACAATTTGTGCCATAATTCCATAATATCTTGTGGATTTATTATTTATTATTGATCCTCTTGTAGTAGGGAACATTTCCCTGAATTATCTCCGCCTCCAAATCTTCATAATCTGCCCAATATTCCCATAATATTCCACAAAAATAAATAATGTTACGCACAAATATCCAATTATTCATAAACCTTCCTAATGAATATATTAAAGTTAAAAATAAATTGTCTAATGCAAGAAAAGAGGTTTAATATGCTAAAGGATGGTTAGATGGACCTAAATTTATGTTTAATTTATAGGCATGGGCCTTAATTTATGTCTAATTTAGAGGCCCATCACCTGTTCCATATTAGGATTTTAGAAGTAAAACACTAGTATTTCTTTTAGTAATAGCCTAAGGGAAATTACTTAGAAAAATGTCTTAAATGAAATTTATAGTTAAATAACATTACAAGAATGGTAGTGTATTTTTTTTTATGATCGAAACTTATTCAACATAGAAAAAGGCATTTCTAGAAAATAATGAAAACAATGATGATAAGATCGATAATGTTAATCTATTCTAACATTCAAAAATTGTACTATACCAGAAGAAAAGCCTCAAACATCTTCCGACCTTGGCTAAAGATATCCCCCTTTTCTTAATATGTTCTCCATTTTCCTTAAGGCAATGCATGTTCTATGGTTCGAGGATATGATGTAGGAATACATAATCTTTCACTTGACTTGCTACGAGGAACCTAAAGCTTGTAATTAAACAACAAAATTGTCTCTTTATACCCATATTTCGTGTTCTTTAAGCCCACAATACCTACAATAATGGCAATTGTTTTGGTACATAATTTTAATGAACAATATCATTGTGTTCTTGTGAATGGGAATGACATTGCTCGATGATTACCTCTTATGTAAAATGTTGACAATTTTTGAGTAATTGTCCACTTCAAAGGAAATGCTAGAGATTGTAGCCATTCTTTGAGTCTCCAATCCCCACGGATCATTGTTGGTTACTTGTTACACTAGATACATAGATAATTAATAGGAAATATTTTTATTTTTCTATTATTGAATTTATTTATTGTGCCATTTTCGTGCTTGGAACTCGAAACATATACAAAATTTTGATTGTACAACCAAGCTCTAGGCATCTGCATAATATTTTTGTGTATGACCAAAGTATGGCAATACAAAATGTTTTGTAGATATATATTGTCTAATTGATACATGTATCAAGGAGAGTTCCACTTTGTGCACATTTCAAAAATGAATTTTTAAAGGATAAGTCCCAGGAATAAAACATATTTGTTAAAAATGCAAGTGAAACTTACATGTTTTATAAAGTTCCAAAAAAAAACTTTATCATATTAGCATACTAAAGTAGACATTTATAACAACACTTCCCATTGTTAAATACTTCATTTTCTAATCGAACATTGTACATGATGCTAATAGGGTTCCTTTATAGTTATTGAAACTTGAAATATACAATTCTTCATCAACTACACGTTCCTATATTCTCTGGATCAAACACATTCCTGTAATCTTAGTTTATATCATCTGCATAGCTATAGATATTCTACATTCAGTCTCCTTCCTTTAGGTTACATGCATCAAAACACATTAATTGACAACAGTTCCCTGCATAGGCTTCAACCTAGAAAATTCGTTAATGCTTTCTAATCCAATGCATCAATCAATCACATTGTCTAATCATTTTTGCATAGGCTTTTCTACGAACAAAAAACTAGACTAAAGAATGCACATGTTGTTTTCCCTTCTTCAAGTTCATGCTCTATTCAATATGAATACATGTATTTGTTCCAATATCTAACCCTTAAATTGCTCCAAAGAATGCATATTTAACTTATTCGATGTGGACCATACCAACACATAGGATATCACCACTACTTGATGATCATATGTTCACATCCTTCCATACCAAATCAACACATATATTAACTCAGACCAAATTAGATAGTGCATTCCATATTCACTTGACGATCAAATCAAAATACTAATTTTATTTAATTAGTCATTGTACGAGAAAATAAAATACATAACACCAAATTAATGCTTTCACACTCATAATGAAGACAAATTCAAACATATTCATTGAAAACCACATCAATTGAACAATATTCAATAAATCCATGGGATAATTCTCTAGCAGGAGCTCATGGTTTCTTTTTCTCAGCTATAGGAGAGTGTTGCAGGCTCTAAATTGGAAGACTTCAAGAAGAGTTACAGTTATAGTGTCTCAATATTACGACACTTCCTCAGTGATGCACTTTAAAATACACAAGACCGTGGGAGTTTGTATACTAATGGAAAACCCTATCTTTATCTAAAGCAGACATCCCTGAGATTTGTAACTGATGAGCCCCAGAATTGGGTAACTTATCGGGCTCATTTTGCCTATTTTTTCTTCGTCAATCCATCATTTTTCATAGTTTATGCATGTTTTTTGAGAATATTTATGTTAGTTTAATGAATAAGGATAGTCACTTGACCAAGGAGGCTAACACTTTGTTATTTCAGGTTTTTGGACAAATTTTGGAACAAAGCCAAGCAATTATGAGCCAGGCGATAGCCTAGCATGAAGGAACAAGGGTGAGGACTCGTAGGAACGGTGTCTCTTGCATTAAATGTCCCTTCCTCAAAATCTCCACCCTCAACTCGGAGCTCAGCAGACCACCAAAATGAATCCTAAAGGCAGCCGAGTAGCTTTGTGAAGAGTGACTGTTTACTAGCAGTTTGAATAGTCGAGCCCCTTGAGTTAAGGAGGGTTGTTGAGGCCCCTCATAGTGCATAAATTGGAAGGCTTTCAACCTTCGTAGGTTATTTTTTGGACTGTTGTATTTGGCACTAGAGTGCTGTTATTTTCTCAGCTCATTTTGTAGCTACTATTGTATAACTTTCTTGTGAACATGGTTATTTTTTAGTAATGGGAAGCAGATTTATTTGGAATCAGTTCTAAGTTCTCTTAGGAGCCTGTAGCTCTTAGAGTTGGGCCCAACTCAAGTGCCAAGGCTTCCTTTGTGTATTGTTATTCATTTTCATGTCTTTGCAAAATAATTCTGTTAAGTAGATTAGAATCTTGCTTATTTACATAGCTCATGGTTGATGATTAAAAAGGTTTTTCATGTTTATATTGAGTTGATAGGTTAATAACAAGGAAGATCTTTAGAAAAAGGCCATCAAGCACCTCTGATATCACCTCTCCCTCAGTCGGATCGTGAGTTGGGACAAAGGTGACCTTGCTGCCAACAAAAACGTTGTCTTTGCTTCGCCATGCAATTATTAGTGTTAGATTTTAATTTGCTGAAGTTGATATCAGTTGAGGTTGCATATTTAGGTTCATGATTGTGTAGTTTCATAGTTACTTCACATGATTCTATTGCAAATAGACTTTTTTTCATTTTCGTTGTTGTTATCTAGGTTAGATTAGGTCAAAGTAGTTTGATCCTTAATTTTCCAAGTCTTTATTTGTTTAGTTTGAAAACTAACTTGCAGAGCACCTGTAGTACATCTTTACCTATCCGTACTCCATCAATTCCATCTGCTCCATCCTCCAACCTGGATTCTTGCCTCACGTTTGCCATTTGCTCACTTTGCCCTAATTCCCATATTTTTGCACAACATTGCTCCACTCCACCTTGAACAGATCCAACCATCCTCGTCGCTCCTCAGCTCCATTCCCCAAGTCCTGGACCTCCTCACACCCTTATCTCACCTCCATACCCAATCGTTCATCTTTCTTCCTCCATCCATCCTCCAGAATACCATTTCTGAACATCCTGTAGAAAATTACAAACATCCTGTAGAAATTCCATAACATCTTGTAGAACCCCTGGAGACTTCGTGTAGAAGCTAACGAAAGTGGTCTCTTGATAGCCAAACTCTGTGAAACTCTTTGGAAGGGTGTTAGGGACCCCTTAGGCCCTCTCCAAACCTTCCTAACCTCCTCCAAGCATTTCCTCTCGCCAATCCACCTCTGCACAGTAGAAAATAGTTAAATCACATGCATGATAATTCAAACAACTTATTCAAAAATACAAAAAGATGTTTTCTTCAAATTTTACCATAAAAGTAACTTAGATACATGTGTTTTACCTTAGAAGTCAAATACATCTCTCTCCTAGTAGCTTGCATCCTCTTTCTTGCATCAGTAGGGCTAGCTGGTAAAATTAGGGTTTGTTAGGGTTTGCATTTCCTTTCAGCTTTTCAGTGTCTTTCTACAAGTAGATTAGCTTCCTTTGAGTTAGATTCCATCCATTAGTTAAAAAGCTTCTTCTTAGAGCTCATAAAATTTGGCTTAAGCTCCTAGCAGACTTGTGCAAGCTGGCCAAGTGAACTGCAGCAAGAGCCAGTACTTGTGCATATAGCACCCTCGCTTCCAAGTTTGTTACAAACTACCGGGTTCATAAAAGTAAAGAAGGGAGTTCGAGGAGTTGTGGCATTATTTCATTAGTTTATTTCATTTCCATTTTGCAATTTGTTCTGCAAAAGTAGACTATACATTTCCTGCTTTCCTAGACTAGCATTTCAATTCTGCAAGCGTAGACTAGCATTTCAATTTTGCAAGCATAGGTTAGCATTTCAATTCCGCAATTTCAATTTTGCAAGTGTAGCCTAGCATTTCATTCCTACAATTTCCTTTCAGCAAAATATATTAGTCCTTTCCTTCTTTCATTTCAATTCCGCATTTTAGATTTTTGTTAGTTGCAATTCAATCTCTTTCAATTTTGTAGGTACAAGCAGAGAAAAAAAAACAAAAAGCAACCAAAAATATTTCATTTCATGCCTCATAGGAATAGAGACAATACCAGAAAATTCTTACCCAACACCCCCACCACATCATTGAGTCATCCTTGTCTCTTCTTTGGTGGTTGTGATCCAGAAGAACCTATAGGTGAACCTCTAGAGATATACGAAGATCCTATAACAAAATAAGAGCAAGAGAACATCCCTCTCGAGACCATGGCTGAACATAGAAATGGTATAGGAGATAACGAGAGAATAGAAGGTGCCTTTCCCATCTGAGAGACCAATGAGGACATGAAAATGAAGAACATAAGCCCCTCAGCATTACCTCATTTCCATGGATTGACTACTGAAGACCCTGATACCTTCCTGTTTGAGTTTGATGTCCTTTGTCGAACTTATGACTATGCCGAGGACGAGAAAAAGTGGAAGCTCTTTCCTTCTACCCTCAAGGATGCAGCACTACGTTGGTTCATGGGGTTATCTAGAAACAATATCACCACTTGGGCTTAGATGCAGCAAGCCTTTAACAACAAATATCGGGACTACTGTAGGTCAAAAGAAACAAAGGGGGAGATCTTTCGAATGACCATTGGAAATGATGAGTCTTTAGAAGACTACAAGGAAAGTTTCCAACTTAGTTATAAATGGGCTAGGTGCACACTTGACCTTGAATCTCTGAAGTTGGTTCTACTCCGAGGAGTCCCTGAAGACCTGCTAGATACCCTTCACTTGCTAGCTGGAGGAGACATCTACCAAATACCTTATGAGGACATAAAGACTGTGTTTAGAAACCATTCTAGGGTAGCCCGGAAAAGAGGTAGGGGGAATCCACTTTCAGCTAGTACCACCTTCTCCAAGCATGAGTTTTCTAATCAAATGGAAGACCTCAAAATCGAGATGAGACAGACCATTTCCATGCAACTTGATACTTTCTGAATCCAACAAAAGAAAGAGGATGCTGAGAGGGCTTTGGCCATTTTCTGTCTCAGATGTACAGGGAAGCACCCTAAGAATGAGCGTCCATTTCACTCGATAGAGGTATGCTTTGTTTGTGAGGAAAACCACCCCACAAACCAATGCACAACATTGCCCGGATTTAAATACATGTACCAGGGGATTGAGATAACCACTGAACCTCTCTACTTCCTCAACCAGAGGAGGCCGCATGGGCCCAGAGCTTACCAGTAGGGGATGTCAGGGACATCCCAAGCTTATTATAGCCCCAACCAATCCGCTCAAATACCTTCTTGGGGTCCCCCTGCTCATCCTTCCTAATCCACACCTCCTCTGTGGTCTTATCCATCCCCATACCATACTCAACCTACTGGTCATTCATTTCCCTCACATGTCTAGCCATAGCCTTAGTGGAATGCACCTCAGCAGGGGTGGAGGCCCCAATACAACTCTCTTCCCACCATTCTACCTCCACCACCTGCTCAACCACAACCATTACCTCCTGCTCCTCCAAGACAACCACAGACGCCTGCCTAACCGAACATGAACCCCAACAACGGACAGGCCCAGCAGGTATACACCAGGGAGAAAACATGCCCTACCTATGATGTGGAGATCTCGGAGATCAACCTGCAATCTGGGAAGGTCCTTACAGACTGCCAACTTTCTCCTCCGGATGATGAGGAAGAAAAACAAGAAAGTGAACCCAAAGCGAATCCACCCTTTCCTGAGCGACTAATAGTAACCATGGAACCAAACCCAGAGGAGACTAAACTTATGGGAGAACTTAAGGAATTGTGTGTGAAAATACCACTTCTCCAGGCCATAAAAGATGTACCAATATATAACAAAATTATCAAGGAGAAGTGTTTCAGGCACCTAGGCAAGTGCAAGAGAGATGCCCGGACTATCAATGTCATAGGACAACTGTCAAATCTAATGTTGGGGTAAGTGATCTGTCCAAAATATTTGGACCCTAGGAGTCCTGTAGTTGACTTCCACATCAATGGCACCATAATCCCCCACACCTTGATTGATCTAGGGGCTGCCATTAATGTGATGATTAGGGACACTATGCTTAAACTCAACCTTCAGAGTTCCTTAACAAAGACCTCGACAGTACTGTAGTTAGTAGACTACTCCACCGTGACTCCCAAAGGGATTGTGGAAGATGTTCTGGTCTCTGTTGACTCTTGGGAGTACCCTACAGACTTCTTGGTCCTTCAACCAAAGGAAAAACTCACTGGATATCCCCTAATTTTAGGAAGGCCTTGGTTAGCTACTGCAGATGCTTACATCAGTTGTCGAGCTGGAAGCATGACCATCAAGAATGGGCCTATGTCTAAGCAGTTAGTCCTCTATCCTCCTACCCAACCTCTGCTAGAACATGACTTACCACTCTAGTTGGAAGAGGGAGATGAGGACAAGGTCTACTCTGCACCTTTGTGCACAGTGGAAGCCACCAAGGGAGGCCCTCAAACCGAGGATGACTTGATTGAGAATTTGATCCAAAACTCACCTCCTGGTGAGCTGTCATTAGCGGAGTTGCTGGAAGATACCCAAGCCAGTGCTTTAGTGAACCTCTGTGTGACTGATCTGACCTCTCCCAGAGTTAAGAGTGTGGAATTTGACCCCGAAAGAACCCTAAAGATCAGCTCCTCCCTATCTCCCTCCCTGGAGAAGGAGTAGTATAGCTTATTGAATAATCATTTGGATGCTTTCACTTGGAGCTATAGGGAGGTGAAAGGATTCAACCCTTTGGTCTGTACCGATCACATCTAAATTAAAGAGGATTGTAAACTAGTCAGGCAACCTCATAAGAGAATGAATCTAGCCCTTAAAGACATTTTCAAGGAAGAGTTGCAAAAGTTATTGGATGCAGGATTCATCTACCCCATCTCCGACAGTGAGTGGGTCTAACCTCTAGTGCTTGTGCCCAAGAAAAATGGGAAGTGGAGAATCTATGTAGATTATCGAGAACTTGACAAAGCCACCAAGAAGGACCATTTCTTTGCCTTTCATAGATCAAGTGTTGAATGGACTGGCAGGAAAGAAGTTCTTCTCTTTCCTAGATGGGTTCAATGGGTATAATCAGATCCAAATCAGCCTGGAAGACCAAGATAAAACCACCTTTACTTGTCCATGAGGTACCCTTGCCTACCGGGTCCCTCCTTTTGGGCTATGCAATGCTCCTGCCACTTTCCAGAGAGCAGTATTGAGCATATTTGCTGAACTGCTTCACGATTCAGTGGAAATCTATATGGATGACTTTACTCCTTATGGGTCCAACTTCCAAGAAGCATTGACTAACCTGGGAAAAATTTTAACCAAGTGTATTGAGATGAACCTATCCCTCAGTCCTGAAATATGTGAATTCCAGATGACTGAAGGGACCATGCTAGGACATATAATTTCTCTGCAAGCATTATAGGTGGATCCTAACAAGATTGCTATCATCCAAAAGGTCCCACCTCCTAAAAAAGCTAGAGATTTTCAGAGTTTTCTAGGCTTGGCCGGATATTATAGAAGATTCATCAAAGATTTTAGTAAGCTAGCCTCGCCATTTTTTATCCTCTTATGGAAAGATGTTGAGTTTCAATGGACTGATGACTTCCAAGGGGCTCTGGATGAGTTGAAAAATAAACTGGTATCCGCCCCGATCTTGAGAGGTCCAAACTGGGCCCTACCTTTCCACATACACACTGATGCCTCAAACAAAGCCAGAGGGGTAGTCTTACGACAAGTTGAGGAGAAGCTACCATATGCCATATACTTTGTAAGCAAAAACATGTCTAAGGCAGAGATGAAATATACCGTAACCGAGAAAGAATTCCTGGTTGTAGTCCATTCCCTGAACAATTTTAGACACTTCATCACTGGTTATCAAACATTTGTACACACTGATCATGCTGCGATTAGACATTTAATGAATAAGAATGATGTAAATGCTCGTATCATTAGATGGTTACTTTTGCTGTAGCAATTTTATTTAACTATTGTCGACAAGCCAGGTAAGGAAAATGTTGTTGCTGACTTCCTGTCTAGATTGGATTTTCCTGCAGGTGAAGAAGGGACAGTGGATGACGATATGCCAGATGAACACCTATTTTCTATCTCAATACTCTCTCCATGGTTTGCTGATATAGCAAACTACTTGGTCTCAACACAGTTCCCTCCGCATCTATCCTCAAAGGAGAAGAGCAGAATTGTGAGGAAGAGTGCATCATTCACTTGGATCGGGGGAAACCTGTTGAAACTTGGCCCATATCAGATTTTGAGGAGTTTTGTTAAGGAGGAGGAAGTCTTTGACATCCTCCTAACCTATCACGATGGACCCTGTGGAGGCCACTTTGCAGCAAAAAGAACTGCCTTCAAAATTCTACAGGCAGGCTACTATTGGCCTACTCTTCATCAAGATGTCAGAAGATGCATCAGCCAATGTGACTGATGTCAGAGGATGGGGAAATTGACTCCAAGGAATGAAATGCCCCTCCAACCTCAAGTGACCTTCAAGCCATTTCATAAGTGAGGCATGGATTTTTTGGGTCATATCAACCCTCCTTCAGAGCAAAGGTCTTACATCATTGTGTGCACCGAATACCTGACAAAGTGCGCAGTAAAAAAGGCAATCAAGGTAGCGACAGAAAAGAAAGTGGCTAAGTTCTTAAGGTAAAACATCTTCTACAAGTTTGGCTACCCAAGAGAGTTGCTCACCAATCAAGGGAGCCAGTTCACCTCTAACTTGATTGAAGACCTACTCACTCATCACAAGATCAAGCACAGAACTTCCACCCCATATCATCCACAAGCAAATGGGCAGGAGGAAGTCACTAATAGAGCATTGGAAGAGATTTTGACTAAGGTGGTGAGTAGCAGTAGAAAGGATTGGGCAAATCACCTTGTTGAGGCCACCTGGGCCTACAACACCACTTGGAAAACTACAACAGGTTTCACACCTTATGAGCTGGTCTATGGGAAGAAAGCTTTACTATCCATAGAGTTCGCCTACAACACATTGAGGGTGGCAGCTCAGCTAGACCTAGATCTCAGCTATGCTCAAGGTGAAATATTAATGCAGTTGAATGGATTAGATGAACATAGAATGCAGGCCCTCCTCCACTCAGAAGTAGTTCAACTTCAGAGGAAGATATGGCATGACCGACACCTTCATGAGAAGAAATTATAGCTAGGAGATTGGGCACTGCTATATGACTCAAGATACAAGGATTTCAAAGGGAAGCTAAGGACAAGATGGTTAGGACCATATACAGTGGAGAAATGTAATGACAATGGTTCAGTCCTCATCAAGACCATTGATGAAGAAGCCATCCCCATGCTCGTCAATGGGCATCGATTGAAAATCTACAGGAAACCTCTTTCGAGGCACGAGTTCATTGAATCTTTGGAAAAATCAGTGTTGGTAGTGGATCAGGGCTCTGCCTCTATTCCACCCACACCTTGATCATCAAAAGAAAAAGAAAAAAGGAAATAAACAGGAAACAAAAGGATCCTTGGGTGAAAACCTCTCCGAGGGACCCGGGGCAGATAGTGAGGGTGAAAACCTCATGGAGGTGCCCCAGCTGTCTCTGGAAAAATAAAAAAATGGAATAAAAAGAAGATCCTTGGGTGAAAACCTCTTTGAGGCACCCAGGGAAGATAGTGAGGGTGAAAACCTGATGGAGGCACCCTAGCTTTCTCTCAAAAAAAAAAGAAAGAGAAAAAAAAGGGAAAAGAAAATAGGCCTAATCTCTGTAAAATAATTACAGGTTGTAGAGAATACATTGCAGGTAAAGAGGGGCGCGCAAAATGAGAATAGGGGTCTGTACCAGGCTCCAGGACATCCCTATAGACACTCCCTCCATAGCCACTCGCCTTTCCTAGAATTTGATCACGTTCAGGTCAAGACTCCACCTTCTACGGGAAGTTTTGGGCCTTCTAAAGGAATTTCTGGGCTTTCTACAGGAAGTTCTAGGCTTTCTACAGGAATTTTTGTATTTCTATAGGAAGCATCCTATAGAACCTTCAGACGAACCAAATTCAATTTTGAAATGGAATCTGATGGTTGGGATCAGTTTGTTAGGCCTACAGCCACCCCTCTATTCAACCCATCATCATATGGCACCCTGTTTCATCTCTTTCCACCTACATTGCACCCACCTGGTTATGTGTTCCTGTAAAGTCGTACAACGAGCCCTATTTTCCTCAAATCGATTTTTTTTTCCAAGTGACAAGTCAAGCAGCAAAGGCTCGCACACTCTACCTGTTCAAGCTCCATCTAGACTCTTCACCAGTGAATGTAGACCTGCTCTTTTAGCCTGCATCCCAGGAGGAGAAGCAGCTACAGGACATCCTACAGGAATCCTGTAGTGGTTGATCCCTATGGAAAACATACTATAGAGGTAGGGGAAGTCGAGTCCAACAAAAGGAACACATAAAAAGACCCCTCCTAGAAATGAGAACATCCTCGACAGCTGAAATCAATCAAAACCTGTGCATGCAACAGTTACAATTGAAGGATCGGATTTCAAAGCCATGCATGCAGCTTCAAAAAATGAAAGAATGGGCTCTAACACCCGTTCATGAGGCAATAGCAAGTGAGGCAGTGATTTCGAGATCCAAAGTCTGCATAGCGCGTCCACAGCCACACAGGTAAGTGTCTAACCTTATTCATCAATTACACAAACTATATTTCAGAAACTACATGTCTGTGAAAATGGTTTGGATTGAACGAGAATCAGGGGTCAATCAAACTGGCCACCCTCAGCTAGTTACATGGCTTCGTGGGATCTGAACAAGCTCAGTTACGATCAAAATTGCCAATGAGCCATGCAGGCGACACGTGTGGAGTGTCCAGTCGGGGAAAATCGGTGGACTAGCAGTGGTGGCAGCAGTTAATGGTAGAGGGGAGGTAATGGCAGCCAGAGACATGCAGAGAAATGATGGCCATGATGTTGGATAGCAGTTTGGCCTAGCCACCTCACCGCCTCGCCACGAATTGCACCGCAGTTCAAAAATGTTTGGCTGAAGACTCACACACCCGCTGCTCATTTTCACTTGCAACATCCTTGGCCAAAGTACTCGTCCTCCGCTTCCGAAATCTGTTAACCCATCATACTCTCCCGAGCTTTTCAGCCTATTTCAAAATTCCCCCGTGTACCGATCTCGTTCAGAGGCATAGTGATATCCTATAGAAGCCGACCGATCATTCTACAGGAAGAAGTTCTACAGGAAGTATGGTAGAGCCTTCCGAAGCAAAGAAACCTAAAATTTTCCTGCGTCGAATTGGGAATTCTGAGAGAGGTAGGCTCAAACAAACTCCTTCATGCATGGTATATTTCAAAAGGTGGTGAATTGAACTATTTGGAGTAAGAGAATTAGAGATAAGTCTACCTGTGGGTCAAAAACAACAATTTTCCGTGCAACATTCTCCTCCATGATTTCTGTTAAAAAAAATTTCTTGTAGAAAAGATAAAGCACTGTGAGGGCTAAGTTATGTGTGAAGAATTTGAACTTAGATGGTTGTATGCATGCTGGGATGAAAATTGAGCTCTGTGTCCATTCTATGAAAACGTGATTCTTCCTTCTATACTCGGACAACAGAGTTTTGGGTAGCAAAAACATTAGAACCAGGGAATTGGTGCAGATTAAAATCTAAACACCCAAGAGATCCTTTCGTGAAGATCAAAGGAGGAAACCATAAAATAGCAGTCCCTTTCTACTCAGAACATTGAAATAGAGCACTCTCACCATGCTAGGGGGTTTATCAGGAAGGAACCCTCGGATTCTAGTAAACTACGTGAAAATCCATAGGCGGTGAACCTCTTCACCCATGCCAACTGGATGACTTTTTGTGACAAAATTCAGGGACATGACGATGAAATAATGGAGGAATTCTTAATGTCCCTGCAACCTAAATCAAAGACACTGGCCACTGTGAATTTCATAAGGTTGACCTTAAAGCTTACCCCTGAACTCATTAGTTGAGTTACTGATCTGCCATTAGGGATACCCTGGAGCAAAGAGGAGAGGGCATTGGGCCAAAAAGCCAAGAAGGAATTCTTCCTACCTGAGGAACAGTTTGTAGAAGACAAGAATAGGGTCGAGAGAGCCAGCCTACATCCTCTTTGGAGTGAAGCCAATCTCCAAATCATGAAATACATTACCTGTGAGCGACGGTTCAGTATCGTCTATGGCTATCATTTCCGGTTGTTTAGAGAACTAAGACATAGGTTGGATCTACCTCCAGAACAGAAGCTGATCATCCCTTATTTTCTTCTATAATACTTTATTGAATGTGGCACGAAATTGAAGGAAGGGACACCGGATCAATTAGCCCACATGGGCTCATCAAGATTTTAGTAGAAGACGCCCTCCACACCTACATTGTCCCCCTCTCCTAGGAGATTTTCTGCAACATGTCCGGAGATGATGATATTCGAGTTTTGGCCGAGGAATTCACCTCATCCAGCAGTGAAGAAAAGGAAAACACTAAGGCAGGAGAGAAAGTTAGTGGCAAAGAAACACAAGATAGACCACCATAGAAAGAACAGAAAGAGAAACGAGGCAAAGGCCAAGTTACTGAGCCTAAAGCTCTGGGAAAAGCAATTGTAGAACAGAGTAGAGAGGACTAAAAAGGTCCAAACGAAGGAGGCCACAACCAAGGCAACCAAACAAGAATTAAAAGAAGACACCTCCAGCATAACAGACCAAAACAGTTTCTGCAGGAAGCATGGAAACAACTTCTACATGACGCATGAAAGCAATTTCTACAGGAAGCCTGAAACCAGTTGAAACATTTTCTACAGGAAGTATGGAAACAGAGCAACAGAAGGAGAAATTGCCTGAGATTCTGGCTAGGGAGGCATCAGCCATGCTGGCAACCTTAAGCACATCTCCAAAGCAGAAAGGAAAGCGAAAAAGGGAGCCTTCCATGTATTTTAAGGCAAGAAGGAGCATGAGGATAAAAGCTGGCAGACCCCAGCCACAATCAAAAGAGCCAATTATGATTGTGGACACCCCAATTAAACAAAAGGAAAGGTCTCCCTCAAATGCATCCATCACCTATGAACAAGGAAGCCTGAAAACGTCCACATGGAGATAAAGGATTAAAATGATGGACACCAAGACCTCTCTATAGGATGCTGAGACAATTCTACAGGAAACGTTGGCTAGACTAAAGGAGGCTGAGGAATTGGAAGAAAAGGAAACTAAATCATCCCAAGAGGAAGAGAATACTGAAAACATTGTGGAACCTAGCCCCCAGCCCAGCTTGGGCTCCTATTATAACATGTTAGAGGCCGTGATGATAATTCCCCAAAAATTCGTAGTGCCACTATTCTTTGCACTAGAAGAGGAGAGAGTGAGGACCCACACTTGGATGAAAATCGCCAAGTCCAAGGGTGTGGCAGATATAGGTCCCTTGCAGGAACAACTCAAAGAGGCAAGGAAAGAATTGGCTATGTTACGGCATGTAGAAAGCAGCCAGCGAGTCAAGCTATAGGAAGAAAACGAGCTTCTTAAAAAACAGCTACAGTCATAGGGACACTCTAAGGAAGATAGGCCCCACACCTTGGGAGAACAACAGAAATAGGAGGAGCCCACAACAACCAAAGAAACCCCTGATGAACAATAGAAGAGAGATGGGTTACAAGCTGAAATAGATTCACTGACTAGACAACTACAAGGGAAGGAATTGCAGGCAGCACAGGAGATACAGTCCCTAAGGGAACATATAAAAGAAAATGAGGCCCAACTGCCCTGCATGGCTAGCTGGGTGATGGAAGCTCTGTAGTGTAGTAAACCTACCAAATCATATGCCCTATACCTTAAGGATCAGTGGTTGTAGTTTCAGATCAACACCTTTGCCCAAAGGGGCATCACTCCATTTCAAAATTACCATCAATTCATGGCTTTATGTGACAACAGCTCATTAGAGGACAAGGCCAAACTATCAGAGTTCTACCTACATAATTTGGCCCTTCCCAACCTGAATGTGGGATCCCCACGCTGTGGTAGAATATGTGCAACTTATGGGCATGGACTCTTGGCTAAATCACAAAGAAAAGAGAGTAGCAAAGGTCCGAAATGTTATGGACATGGAACTAAAGGAACCACTACTGATTAGAGCAGAACCAGAGGACCCCTCAACACTAATACACGCCCACTAGCACTTGGCAAATGACGCTCAAGCCCTACCAGATTATATTGATAGACAAGCTCAAGCCATAGCCCATATCGAGGACATGGAGAGACTGTTGTGAGATAACTGTGCTCATGCTTGCTCCTGGAGGTGGAATTCACTATCCCACATCCTAAAAATAAAAGAAAATCACTCCCTGACAAGGATGAGGGAGGCCTTGGCCAGAGTACCCCTCTACAAATAGTCCATGCAGAATCTTTAGGCCAACTGGATCAGCCTCAAGCTCAGTCCTCCCTTGCTTTTGGGATTGCTGGAAGGAGTTAAAGAAGAGGAGGAATGTAGGCAGTGGGAAGAAGTGGAATGAAAAGTAGGATTTCATGACCATGCAGAAGATACCACCTCAGAGGCCTGGGATGTGAGGGAGGCAGTCAAGGCAATCAAGGATGATGAGCTGGATTAGTTGCTTAGAGGATGAGCAATCCATTCAGCAGGGGGTGATGATGAGCCCCGAAATTGGGTAACTTATTGGGCTCATTTTGCCTAGTTGTTCTTCATCAATCCACCATTTTTCATAGTTTATGCATGTTTTTTGAGTATATTTATGTTAGTTGAACGAATAAGGATAGTCACTTGACCAAGGAGGCTAACACGTTGTTATTTCAGGTTTTTGGACAAATTTTGGAACAAAGCCAACAATTATGAGCCAGATGATAGCCCAGCATGAAGGAACAAGGGTGAGGATTCGTAGGAAGGGTGTCTCTTGCATTAAATGTTCCTTCCCCGAAACCTCCACCCTCAACTCGGAGCTAAGAAGGCCACCAAAATGAATCCTAAAGGCATCCGAGTAGCTTTGAAAAGTGACTATTTAAGTAGGGTTTCTGAGGCCCTTCACAGTGCATAAATAGGAAGGCTTTTTAGCCTTCGTAGGTTACTTTTTGGACTGTTGTATTTGGCACTAGATTGTTGTTATTTTCTCACCTCATTTTGTAGCTACTGTTGTATTACTTTCTTGTGAACATGGTTATTTTTGAGTAATGGGAAGTAGCTTTATTTGGCATCAGTTCTGAGTTCTCTTATGAGCCTGTAGCTCTTGGGGTTGGGCCCAACCCAAGTGCCAAGGCTTCCTTTGTGTATTGTTATTTGTTTTCATGTCTTTGCAAATAATTTATGTTAAGTAGCTTCGAATCTTGCTTAGTTACATATCTCATGGTTGATGATTAGAAAGCTTTTTCATGTTCATATTGAGTTGATAGGTTAATAACAGGGAAGATCTTCAGAAAAAGGCCATCAAGCACCTCTGATCTCACCTCTCCCTTAGTGGGATCGTGAGCTGGGACAAAGGTGACCTTGCTGCCAACAAAAACATTGTCTTTGCTTCGCCATGCAATTATTAGTGTTAGATTTTCATTTTCCGAAGTTGATATCAGTTGAGGTTGCATCCTTAGGTTCATGATTACATAGTTGCATAGTTACTTCACATGATTCTGTTGCAAATAGACTTCTATTCATTTTCGTTGCTGTTATCTAGGTCAGATTTGGTCAAAGTAATTAGATCCTTGATTTCCAAGTCTTTATTTGTTTAGTTTGAAAAATAACTTGCAAAACACCTATAGTACATATTTATCTATCTGTACTCCATCAATTCCATCTGCTCCATCCTCCAACCTGGATTCTTGCCTCACGTTTGCCATTTTCTCACTTTGCTCTAATTCCCCTATTTTTGTGCAACATTGCTCCACTCCTCCTTAAACAGATCCAACCATCCTCGCTGCTCCTCAGCTCCATTCCCCAAGTGATGGACCTCCTCACACCCTTATCTCACCTCCATACCCACTCCTTCATCTTTCTTCCTCCATCCATCCTCCAAAATCCCATTTTTGAACATCCTGTAGAAAATTACAAACATCTTGTAAAAATTACAAAACATCCTGTAGAACCCCTGCAGACTTCCTGTAAAAGCTCACGAAAGCGGTCTCTTGATAGAGAAACTCTATGAAACTCTTTAGAAGGGTGTTAGGGACCCCATAGGCCCTCTCCGAACCTTCCCGACCTCCTCTAAGCATTTCCTCTCGCCAATCCACCTCTGCACAGTCAAAAATAGTTAAATCACATGCATGATAATTTAGACAACTTATTCAAAAATACAAAAAGATGTTTTCTTCAGATTTTACCATAGAAGTAGCTTAGACACATACATTTTACCTTCCTATAAGTCAATGGCATCTCTCCTAGTATCTTGCATCCTCTTTCTTGCATCAGTAGGGCTAGTTGGTAAAATTAGGGTTTGCTAGGGTTTGCGTTTCCTTTCAGCTTTTCAGTTTCTTTCTGCAAGTAGATTAGCTTCCTTTGAGTTAGCTTCCATCCATCAGTCAAAAAGCTTCTTCTTATAGCTCATAGAAGTTGACTTAAGCTCCTAGCGGACTTGTTCCAGCTGACCAAGTGATAGCTACGGCAAGAGCGAGTACTTGTGCATACAACATCGTCACTTCCAAGTTTTGTTGACAATAATACTGAGAGGGGGGGGGTGAATCAGTATTATCTAATTCTTTTTCAAAATCTTTCTTAGTTATACTTTGAATTATTTTTGCATATCAATACCATAAATAATGAGCATGAACAAGAAAACCAGACAGTCACATCAAAGAACACCAGATATAAGGTGGAAACCCAATGTGGGTGAAAACCACCTGCTGCAATATGTCTCTATCTTCTTCAAATTAGAAACTCCTTTTACAATGGTCTTGTACTGGTGCAGTCCTTTACCAGTACGCAGGCTGCAACCTGCAGAGAGCTACAACTCTCTCTCGTTTTCCAGTCTCTCCTGAAAGGGAGCTACAACCCCCTACTTCTTTTCAAGGACCACTTTTCATAAATTTTCAAACTGGATCCATATACATCAAATGATCATCAAGTTCATGTAAATTATACAGACAGTTGTAATAACCAGATCAACAATAACAGAGTAGAACCCAGAACACCTTTCCAACAGAAAAATTCAACCAACAGAAGATCTTGACACAGATACGCGGTTTTTCTTTTACTGGCCTGCGTTGCTACGCAGTTCACCTTCTGCCTCTCTGCGTATACCCGCAGTTCTCCTTTTTGCTGGACTGCGTGGCCACGCACTGCTCCTTTCACTGAACTGCGTACAGTACGCAGTCAATGACACTATCGCGCCGCGTACTTTCCAGCAGGTACGCACCCAAATGAATAATCGCGCCGCGTGCTGCTGCAGAAAGCACGCACCTGAACCACTGTCGCCCTGCGTACCTACGCACTGAGCCTTCGCTGCTTCTGCGTACCCACGCACTGAACCTTCGGCGCCTCTGCGTACCCACGCACTGAACCTTCGGCGTCTCTGCGTACCCACGCACTGAGCCTTCGGCGCCTCTGCGTACCTTGAACTAGGGCTGAAATAACCTCAGATGCTCAGATCTGAACTTGTGCTCAAGAGATCACCCTTCGCCGATTCGCCTCTAACTTCTCCTTTATAAATCAATCTTTTAAGAACCGAGAACCCAATAGATCAGATCTTAAGATATTCAAAGACATTAAAGATGCCCAAGCCAAATGAACTCCTTTGCTTTATATAGGCTAGCTCTTCCTCAAATCAAGGATCATGGGGCTCAATAATAATAATAAAATAATCAATACCGCGGACCAAAACCATGATAACCCAATACTGTTGGCTAAATACCATGAGAAAACCCCACGAGTGGGCGCTTAACTACCTTGGAATGTGTGCACTGGGGTACGCACCCCATGAATGGGTGACCCGCGTATCTGGACGCGGTCTCTGCACGGTATGACTGCGGGTACGCACCTCCTGAATTGTTCTCCTGCGTACTTCTTTATTTTTCATCAAATGAGAGCCATGCCATGGGTGTTGCCATCAAGTACAACATCTGAAACATATAATCATACTAGAACCATAATGCCAACAATCTCCCCCTTTGGACTTGATGGCAACCTCAAAATCTTCAGCTTCATTCTCCCCCTTTGACATCAAGGGAAAAGGGTTATGCTCCCCCTAAGACCATGCTCCCCCTGAATATGAACCAGATCTGCAATGAAGAACCATGATCCACCATGAAAGAGATAGAGACATATTGCAGCTACATCCAAGATCTTCTTCTTCACATCCTCCATAATGCCAACAATGCATTATATGCTCCCCCTGAACCTGTACGGACAACCATCAAAAGAGATTGAACATGATGATGCATCAACAACTCCCAGCTTGTGCCTGAGGTATTCAAAGGCCTCCCTGGGCAATGGTTTGGTGAGAATATCAGCAACTTGTTCCTTAGAAGGAACATACTCCAACTTGACCTTTTTTTCAAGAACTTGTTCCCGAAGAAAATGATATTTGATCGGTATATGCTTTGTCTTCGAATGCATGACTGGATTCTTTGAAATGCTGATTGCACTTGTGTTATCACATAAGATGGAGACAGGGGGAGTACAATCGATTTGAAAATCCTGCAAGGTCTGCATCATCCAAAGGAGTTGAGTGCAGCAAGATGCAGCAGGCAACATATTCCGCTTCAGCTGTAGACAAGGCAATCGAACTCTGTTTCTTGCTGAACCACGATACCAGTCTGGAACCCATAAAGAACGCACCACCACTTGTGCTTTTCCTGTCATCCACGCTTCCGGCCCAATCTGCATCTGTATAAGCATGAAGTGTAAGATCTGTATCTCTAGGATACCATAAGCCATAATTTTGAGTCCCTTGAAGATATTTGAAATTCTCTTCACTGCCTGAAGATGAGTCTCCTTTGGATTTGCCTGAAATCTACCAACTATTCGTACTGCATGCATGATGTCCGGTCGGGTACCTGTCAAATAAAGTAGACTTCCGATCATAGATCTGTAGTTTGGTTGATGTACTGCTGCAGATTCATCATTTGCACTGAGGCTACATCCTGTGACCATGGGTGTACATACTGGTTTTGCATCTTCCATGCCATATTTCTTCAATATCTGTTTGAGATACTTGGTTTGAGATAAAAGATTCCTCCTTCCTTTTGTTGGATTTGCAAACCAAGGAAATATGTCAGTTCTCCTAGCAAGGACATTTCAAATTCTTTTTACATGACCAAGGCAAAGCTTTGACTCATAGCTTCTTCATTGCCTGCCAAAAATAATGTCATCTAACATACACAACAAGTATTTAGTAATTATCATTTTCAACTTCTATATAAAGATTGCTATCTGCTGATCCTTTTGAAAAACCTTGTTGATGAAGATATTTATCCAAACGATAGTACCAAGCCCTTGGAGCTTGTTTGAGCCCATAGAGAGCCTTTTTTCAATCTGCATACAAGATTTGGATCATTTCCAAGAATGAACCCATCTGGCTGTTCAATGTATACTTCTTCTTCCAAGTCTCCATTCAGAAAGGCTGATTTTATGTCCATTTGAAATACTTTGAAGTTTTAAAAACTTGAGAGAGCAAGGAACATTCGGATGGCTTCAAGTCTTGCAACAGAAGCAAAGGTTTCTTCAAAGTCTATTCCTTCTTGTTGCGCATACCCTTTACAAACAAGTCTGGCTTTGTTTCTAATTACTTCTCCATTTTCATTCAATTTATTTTTGAAGACCCATTTTGTTCCGATAACATTCTTATCCTTTGTTCTAGGAACCAGTTCCCAAGTGTTGTTCTTTTCGATTTGCTCAAGTTCTTCATCCATTTCTTTTATCCAACATTCATCTTTTCATGCCTCTTTCACATTTTGTGGTTCAGTAGAGGAGAGTAATGCCAAATAGCTTGAGGCTTCTGCAACTGTTCTTCTTGTTTGTACACCTGCTTCTTTCTGCCCATAATCTGAGATTCTGAATGATTCTTCTGAACATATCTGGATGGAGTCTTTTCTTCTATTCTTGTATGCTCCTCTGATTCTTCTTCAGGTTCTTCTTGAGGTTCTTCATCATTCTGCTGTTGAGGGTAGCCTTCATCTTCTTCGATGTCTTCATGATGTACTTGTCTAGGGATGTATCCCTTCTCATTAACCACTACATCAATGCTTTCAATAATTCTGCCAAGTCTTTTATTGTAGCACTTGTATGCTTTGCTATGTGGAGAGTAACCAAGAAGAATGCCTTCATCTGCTCTAGGTTCAAGTTTGCCAAGCTGCTCATAGTATTCTTAATATAGCATTTGCTCCCAAAGATTTTGAAGTGCTTTACCGAAGGAGTCTTACCATTCCAGAGCTCATGAGGAGTTTGAGTGCTGTTCACCCAGACATTTGTTTTGTTTAGAATAACAACCGCAGCATGAGCAGCTTCACCCCAGAAGGTGGAGGGAGTTCCTGATTCATCAAGCATAGCCCGAGCCATTTGTTGGATTGTTCTGTTCATTCTTTCCACAACTCCATTTTGCTGAGGAGTTCTTGCTGTAGAGAATTCTCTTCTTATCCGATGTTCTTCACAGAAATCGAAAAATTCATTTGAAGTAAATTCCCCGCCTCTGTCAGATATGAGGCACTTAATTTTGTGACCTGATTGTTTTTCAGCCATGGCTTTAAAGGATTTGAATTTTTCGAATGCTTCATCTCTATGCTTCATAAGTCCTAACCAAACAAACCTGGAGAAATCGTCAATGAATAATATCAGGTATTCTTCTCCTCTCGGTGTTCTCTTACTGAACGGACCGCATGTATCTGTATGAACTAGCTCAAGAGGCATGCTAGCTGATCCTTCTTTCTCTGGAAAGTTAGTTCTGGTCTGTTTTCCAAACTGACATGATTTGCATATGGTGTTGTCAGGAATTTTGATATCCGGAAGATCGCGAACTGCCTGATATCTACATGCTTTCCTTATTTGTGAAAAGCTTAGATGTCCCAACCTCCGATGCCATAACTAGTGCTCATCATCCTTGCTCAGGTAGCATTGTTGTTGTCCTTCTTCAAATATGTACAGATTATTTGGAGTTCTCTTGCCTTTGATCACTGTTTTACCTGTATCAAGATCACGAACAATACATCCATTTGATCTGAATATTACCTCGGTTCTTTGATCACACATCTGACTGACGCTCAGAAGATTATGTTTTAATCCATCAACATACAAAACATTTCCAGCCTTGACTTGTTCTTTTAACTGAGCAACACCCTTTCCTTTTATAGTAGCTGGAGTATCATTTCCAAAAGAAACCTTCTTTCCTTTTTCTAGAGCAGAATATGACTCAAGTTTTTCTTTATCACCAGTCATATGCTTTGAAC
>APFE030175563.1:0-16630 GCA_000404065.3 Pinus taeda
GTCCTTTCTCCATTGTTCGAAGCACTTGAATGATGACTTGCACTTCCTCGTTTCTTCATGAAATTTCTATTGGATGAAATATCCCAACAAAACCCATGACGCACCTTTTGAAGGAAATCTTGAAAATGCTTCTCTTGATATTCCCATCAATGCTTCTAAGAAACTTTTGACTGTGAATAACTTTATGATTCTAGCAAATTTTCCTCCTCATCAGCTCAGTACTTACATTACTCTTTTCCCCATCATTTATTCAATTCTTCCTTCCTCTAATGAAATGATTATTGGTATTATCCCCATATTGTAGAAAACTTCCCCCACGCTCAGTGCATTTATCTAGTTTATTTGATGGAATGGATTTCTAGAATCATTCCAGTTATGAAAATCAAGGGTTTTTCAGGTCTATGTTGATTATTGGGATCTGTGTAAGAATAAAAAAGGTAATCTCCATATTTTCCTCTACCATATGAATTTTACCTCATGTATCTCTCACATGGGTAGCCAAAATTGTTCTTGTGATAAAGAAACACAATAGTTGTCACATTTGTGTAGAATTTAGACCATCTACTTGTACAAAGTTCAATGATCCTGGCAGGGAAATTGTTGCAAAGCCCCTCGATATGCTATCTCCTTAGAAACACTATGTCTAATCCTCTTGACATGGTTCGGTATATATGTATTTAGTATAGCTTTTAATTCTGCACAAGATATATATTTTTTACCTTTAGGAATTTATCAATATTATTTATTTTCAAACAATGTTTGAGCTAATAAGATCTCCTATACTAACATTCACTACTCTCTCTATTTTCTCTATGCGTATGCATGCCCCTTGTCCTTCAAGGGTGATTAAATTCCTATTGAATGCGAACTCCCATGTATGCTTGTGTTATACTTGACGACATCAACCATTAACTATGATAAGTCATACCCTACCAAACATACGTGGGATTCAACATTTAACTTTTTGTATGGGTCCATATTAATGGACAATTATTTCAAATTTTTCCTTTCTTATCCTTTTCCTCCTATTATTTTTGCAATAAATAAGTCTTAACTAAAATATTTGAGTGTTTTTTGCTTGTTAATAATATCTTTATTCCCAATTATCTCAACTTTCTTGAGGTAAATCCTTCATCTTTATTCCAAGTTGGAGATTCTTGGAGGAATCTAGATGTGCACAAATCACTAGCACTTCTATCTAAATCCCATCCTTGTTTATACAATGTCCTCTCCTTCCTCCACTAACTCATTATCTTCATCATGGCAACACATGTGTGCTCAACAAGAAATCTTCTTCAGAGATCCTAAGTCCTTCTTTGGAAAATTTAATCCTCACTCCCAACTCTTCACTATTTTTTTCCTAGTAATGTCCTACTGGAACTACATTTTTTTTAGCAATATCTAACTTATAAATCCAATTTTTTTGAGTTATTTATCTCACAAAAAATTCCATGTGGTCATTCTCTAGTCAGAGGTTCCTTCTATGATGTCCAAATTTTGAATTTAAGCCTTGTTAAAACCTTTACACTAGAATGTTATTTATCGTCTCACCACATATATTCCAACCACACAATATGTTTTATGCATGAATTAAATTGTTGGATCAGCCCTTGATAATCACATAAGTTTGAATAGTATAGAGGATTTATTCCTCCTTTCTCCCCACACTATACATAACAATCTTTAAAACAATTGCTTAATTACTTTTATTACGTGCCCAAATGTTTCCTCTTTTTTGAAGTTGTAGTCATTAAGAACCCTTTAAAGTCTAACTATAAGTATTTCAATACATGTAGAACCTACCAAGCCAAATTATTAAAACTAGAATTCTACTCATAAAACACTTATATATAGAAATAACGGAGGAACAAAGAGTGTAAAATTCCACATGTAAGGAAAAGTAAGCCACATAGAAAAATAGACACAAATATCTAGAAGATAAATTAAGGCATTGAAGACTCTTTTATCAATTTGAAATAGAATTCCATGCATGGATGTTTCTCGGTGATATCTCCATTTCAAACAAATAGATCAAAATAGAACTAAGATGTTTTAGTTGTAGGATGCTAATTGGCCCTAGTTTTGAAGTGGCTTACAACATGCAAAAATTCACTATACTACATCTTTATTCGAAATAGATTATTCCCTCTTATATAGGTTTCACAACATAATTCCACAACTTCCCCATAGTAATATAATTATTTTACAATAAATAATTTCATAAAAATATTTTTTTATCATTAAATTTTATAGAATGAGTAAATAAAACCTAAATTTTTTTATTGTTTTTTGAAGATAAATTAATAAATATATAAGAATAATATTTTAAAATGTAATTATGATAATTATCTCTTTTTATAAAATGTCATATTTTGTAAGAAAATGTTATTTATTTTCTTCATTGGTAAAAGTTTACTCTTTCCTTATTGAATTATAGCACTAATTTTTAATTTACAATATGATGTTAGTAATAATAAATAATGACCAAGCACATTGTTGGTTGTTCATAAGTTATCTACATTTAATTTTGGACTTTACTTTTATCCTATATATGAAGAGGACTTTACTTTTATCCTATATACGAAGAAAAAGATTGGGACAACTCATAGAATGGAATTAACATTCTCAATGTGCGTGTCACCATCCTACCTTTTTCTATGTACATAATAGTTTTTTTTTTTAATTTTCTTTTCGTACTTATTTATTAAAATCATAATTGAACCATTTTGCTCTTAGAATTCTTCTTCTTAATTTCTTGTTTAAGAAAATCAAGAAGAAGCATGATAATTGTAGTGTTAGGTTTTGGATAGGAAAATTCAAGTGTTGGACTTTGTGAGTGGATAAAAGATATACTTTTTTCTTGTTTTGTTGGCATTCTTCACATAATTTGCTTGTACAAAGCCATATGACTCCATGTAGATGTCATGGCTTTGCAATTTCTATGATTCCTATGAGTTTTGAAGGTGGTGTGAAATGTTTTAAGAGCACAATCAATTGATCATTTACGGGAGTATGATAGAACAATTTGTAAGTTACAATGATGGTGATGGAGATGGGTATGCTAATGTCATCTCATTTCATTGACGTATGACACTAAAGGTATGCAATGAATTCCTACCAAATTGAATTATCCTAACATTGTTGAGGCAAGCCTATTTTAACATCATTTTTTTAAGTGTAGTTTAGAATTGTTGTCCTAGAAAATTATAACCTATTTAATTCTTGGTAATTACATGTGTACACCAAAATAAAATTGTAGGTCCACTGGAGAAATACCCTCCCCACATGAATCCATAAATTGAATAGACTATTAAATCAATCAACCTCCTTGACAGTTCAGATAACATGTTCAATAAGCAGTCCCACTTATCTCTCACACCTTGCTATCACATACAACAAATTTTTCTAAGAGTGGAGGGCTATGATTGCCACTCTAGTTATCTCGATGATGATGCCAATTCTGTTTGCAACTCGCCAATCAAACTATCTATTAAATGATGCCAATTCTATTTGCAGTGGACGGCTTGGATTATCTCTCAGATCTGGAAAGATACTCTAGCTTTTTTCAAAGCTACACAACAAAAGCACAATCCATGTTGTCAAACCAAACCAAAATACTCTAGTTTTTTTTCACAGCTACACAACAAAAGCACAATCCATGTCATTCAACCAAACCAAAAATAGTAATAAAAGCACAATCTATGTCATCTAAGTAAAAATAGTAATAAAAGCACAATCCATGTCCTCCAACCAAAAATAGTGATAAAAGCACAATCTATGTCATCCACCAAAAAATAGTAATAAAAGCACAATCCATGTCATCCAATCAAAAATATAATCCACTATAGTGTTGGCTAATTTTTTTAAAATAGAAGCATGTAGATATAAAAAAGGGTCAAAACTGCTTTTCATGTCATCACACTGACATTTTCATATCCTAGTTTAGGAATTAAATAACTGAACCTACTTATAATAATCAAAGCGCCCTCAGACTCTTGAAATAACCTATGTCAATTTTCTCCTTTAATAGGCATCACTATGAGTTAGTTATTCTATATGTCAGTCTTCTCATCTCATTGGCATCACTATGAGTTAGTTATCCTATATCTCAGTTTTCTCCTCCAATCAACACTAAGAGTTATCCTATGTTAGTGTTATACTATGGGTGTTTCCACCTAATGGTCAATTCCTAAACTTCTATTTGTTAAACCACTCACATTTTTATAATCTACAAAACAATTAGGTACATGGCAACGACTTGAGGAATGTTAAGATGAGCTTGTGTCAACACTCTTTGACACATATCTAAACACCATTTTTCAAAATCTCAAGTTGTTTTCTTTACCCCTTTGCTCAAGTAGCAATGTTCTCTTCTCATGTTCCTACCTTTATTTATTTTTTAACAAAGATATCTACTAATTTTGCTATGAAATTAGTTAAAAATCTCAATGATTCTCTTACTACTCCATTGTTAATTCTTTTTCGTGAGCCTCTATAATTCATTCTTTCCTTTTCAACATTTGCTCAAAATGTGATTTACTAGTTTCTTAATGCCAAAAGCACATATTCCTATATGTTGATGAATTATTCAAGCCCTAATACAATTGAAACAATTGAATTAAATTCTTGACTATCACAAGTATAATATTTCATCCAAGGCATCCAATATTCGAATATGATAACTTCTTGGAGCCTATCATAGCTCTGATACCAAAATGAAATGGACCCACTCGCAATAATATTGTTTATGCATGCACACAAGTGTGCCATTGACTTGCAGAAGACAGTGGTCTCACAAGAAAGCACGGGGGCAGAGGAGGTCCTACCAGATGAATCTCATGGATGGGTGGAAAAAGGTAATAGAAAACGAAGGTGAAACTTAAGCCAAGAGCTTATTTATCTTTCTTGGAAAGTACAGATATGTGAAAATACTCCTGGATCAAACCTGTTGACCTAAAAACTTAGTCATGTTTTATAAAATTCGAACATGCGTTCCCAAGTTCTTTAAGAGGAAAAAATAGAATAACTAAAGTGGTAATGATAACCCTAGACTCATAAGAGTAATTGAAATTGTCGTAGTAGGCTAGGGCATGAAAACAATATTACTGGTGGATCTGTAATGAATAAAAATGCAATGTTATTTTCTTCTAAGAACAGTGTGAGTAGTAAATCTATAACGATTAAATTATATTGGAACCTTTGTACTAATTATTGTGTAATAGTGAAGAAACAATAAAAATAATATTAACCTGAATGCCACCTGTAGCTACGGACTGGTGGAGTAAGCTGAATGGCTTAAATTGTAAGTTGAGAGACACCAGAACATGTGAACCATAGTTTTCCAAGATGGGACACTTGTGTGAGTCCGAGTGAAAAAGAAATGATTTAATGTGTGAGGAACAAACTAAGCCATAGGTTGGGGAACCCAGACAATGTAGAAAATTCAACTAAGTTATATTATTCTTCTAATGAAAATTAAGTAGCAGCCTAGACTCCTAATGAGAAACGCTGAAGAAACCTCTAGGCTTAAGCAGGAGTGGCATTCGGGGAATGAAACTCTAACAAAACCCTGACAAGGATTAAATGCCATCAAGTTCGTTAGTAAAAGCGGAGCGATATTAAGAGAAAATAAAATAGAAGAATCTCTATTCATCAAATAGTAAACCCTACCCATTTCCTAAGTTATAAACTCATCAACTATAAAAACAAAATAACCTTCAAACAGAGACGCATTTTCACAAGTGAAAATGATCTCAAAAACTTATCAGTACACAAGGTTTTACAGCAAAAGGAAATCATAATATTCTACACTTAGTAAATCAAGAATAACAATGTTCAAACGGTATCAAGAGAAATGCTTACAAGTCAATTTAAATAATAGAGAATGCAACCTATGTGTAAAATTCAGAATAAGACTTTTGTAGAAGGAAACAAGATAATATTTATGACTTCAAGAAACCATAAATAAATTAATAATACAACTATGATTAAGGCTATAAAATGTCCACAGCTTCCATACAAAGTCCATTAGAAAAAAACATATAACTTATACAGAATGTATACAAGGGTCGAGGCTGCTTGACAAATCTCACTTCTAGAAAGGAGATTAAAAATACCAATAATTTACCGACAAGGAAATTACCAGGCTCTCGGCTAGAAATACATAACTACAACACTGTAGCCAAGAGAGCAACCTGAGTAGCAGGTCTGCAAAGAAGATTCGTAAGGGTTTAGTGAGGCTTTAGAAGAATCTTCCCCTCTGAGCAGCCATATAAAACAAACAATAGAACGAAGCAGAGCACTCAGAACTCTATGAAAGCAAAAAGAAACTGTCATATACCAAATGGGAAACACCTCGTACCATTTCTTACCCAGAAAAATTTTGTACTAGTGAATGCTAGATTCCACAAATGTCAAGGGATGGTAGCATAGAATTTCTCGCATTCAAACCCATTAAACACTAAGAACATGGGAAAGGAAAGTGATTAGTATCATACAACCTAGTGTTGAAGAGAAATAAGGATAAGAAAAAAATAAAACATGATATTTAAGAGAATTATACCACCGAGATTGAATTGGGAGAATTCAACCGCTTACCGTTAAAAAAGTAGCTCCATCTTTCATGGCTGGACCCTGAGAAAGATTTCCTTATACTTTGAAAGAATCGAACACAGGTGGTAGGAGTAAATCTTGAACAGGCGCCAAGAGTTGGGGAATAAATCTTGAACAGGCGCCAAGAGTTGGGGAAACGAATGAGCCAAATTCCAACAACCCTGAATTGGTAAATTTTCCGAATAGATCATAGCCCTTAGATAAAAGAGCTGATCACACCACCATTGATGGAAGGGAAAATCTTGAGGCATCCAGCTAAGGGGGGGTGGCTTGCTCGTGCCACAAAGCCATGGCAGAGCTAGAGTGAATGTTAAAAAAAAAAGCAAGCGAACAGTCCAGAGATAATTAAGCCTTGGTTAATATTAAATTCATCACATCAGTTAGTTATGGGTGTTTAATACAGGTATAATACAAATGGATAAGTGTTCCTTATAGCACGGATTATGTGTACAATAGTCGTATTAAAATATCAGGGTAAAGATTGAACAGTAAGATTTAAACTCGGACCAAAACCCAAGTAATAAATTTCTTGGAATAGTAGTTTAATTTTCCAAGCAAAGTTTCCCTGGTTTCATTTGTTTTTATTTATTTTTATTGCTGTATTTAATCCAGTTTTTATTGATTAATGTTTAAGATGGAGGTATGAAAATTTTGAATCTAATACACAATATAAATAGATGGTACTTTTAACAATAGGTGATATTTTATGTTAAAAATGGAAAATATTTTGATTTAAATTTCCTTACTACATTTGTTATGACAAAAAACGAAATTGGTTGACTTAGGGTTTTTATTTTATCTTTCAAACACAAAACACAACTTACCATCTATAGTGTTGTTTTGTTTTTGTTTTTTTTCTAAAATATAATAGGAAAGCTATTTTAGGTCATTTAATTTGTTTTGTTTTTAAGATTTAAAATAAAAATTATTTGATTTCTGATTTCACATTGATCATTATTGTAAAAAAATATATAGGTTATTTATAGTGATGTAAAATTAAAATTCTTGTAATTGGGTATGAATTTTAATTGCAATGAGGGAAATTAATGGTGACTATGTAATCTATTCATGTGATCTTAGTTAATCATTAATATTAAATATTTTATTTTTTTCCTCTTTTCATGGTCATTTTATAGTTCTTTCATTTAGGAGATAACAATTAATCAAATTAATTTAATGAGGAAATTAATATTATTAAAATAAAACTAATGACACAATAGTTAATGTGAAGCTTCTATAGGTTCTAAGTGTTTTAATCTAGCTCAAATAGCATATGTAATGATCTGAAATGGAAACACATAAAATATTTACTTATAATAATGTTAGTACTATAAATAAATAGAATGAAATTATATCTAATTATTTTTTCATTTTATGTTTTTATTTGGAGGAGGAGGAGGGGGGGATGAGATGGAAGAGGAGAAATAGGCAGAGGTTGAGGAGGAAGCGTAGGAGTTTGGGGAGGGACAAGAGGATGGGAAAAAGGGGGAGGAAGGGGGGCAAGGAGGTAGCGGAGGAGGTGGAGGGGGAGGATGAGGAGGAAGAGGAAATGTGGGAGGAGGTGGAATAGGTAAAGAGGGAGGAAAAGGAGGGTTGGGAGGGGGAGGAAGGGGAGGAGGCTGTCGGTGGGAGAGGAGCTGGAAGAGGTTGAGTGGCACGACAAGGACGAGGAGGTAGTAGGGGAGGGGGGGAATGCGGATGAGGAGCAAGGGAGGGAGAGGTGCGAGTAGGGGGAGGATGTGGGGAGAGAGAAGAAGGTGGAGTTAGGGCAATGGGGAGGAGGTAGAAGGGGGGAGCCAAAGGTGAAGGCAGGAGAGGGGGGAGGAAGGAACAAAGATGGAGGTGGGTGAGGAGGGAGGGAGATGCAAGGGAGGAGTGTGTGGGCAAGCTAGAGGAGGAGGAGGAGGTTGGGGGTTAAGGGGACAAGAGGAGAGTTGAGGGGGAAACGAGGGGGCTGATGGGTCGAGGCAGGAGGAGGGGGAGGAGGACAAGGGTGGGGGTGGAGCGGGCAGGAGAGGATGGCGGGGGTGGGGAAGGAGGAAACCAAGTGGAGAAAGGGAGGAGGGAGGGGGATGCAATGGAGGAGTGGGTGGGGTGAGGCAAGGTGATGAGGGAGGAGAGAGGCTTGGGGGGGGGGGGGGAGGGGCCAGAAGGGGAGGAGAGGAGACAAAGGAGGAGGAAGAAGGGTTTGGAGGTGTAAGGATATAAGGAGGAGGACGGAGGAGGAGGAGGAGGAGAGAGGAGGAGGCTATGGAGTAGGGTCGGGGCAAGAGGAGGACGGATAAGGCTTGGGACAATGGGGGGAACGAGGAGGAGGAGAAGGCAAAAGGGGGGGAGGTAGAAGTGGAAGTGGGAGAGGCGAGAGGAGGCAAAAAAGGTCGCGACGAGGGAGATGGGAGGAGGATGCAAGGGATGAATGGGTGGGCAAGATGGAGGAGGAGGAGGCTAAGGGGTGGCGGGGTGGGAGGAGGCTGGGGGCTCAGCAGGAGGGCAGGAGTAGAAGGAGGAGGCTGGAGGGGGCCAAGAGTAGGTGGATAGAGGGAGGGATGTGAGGATGAGGAGGACTGCAAGGGAGAGGTAGAGAAGGAGGAGGAGGGGGAGGAAGAGGAGTTTTAAGATGTGAAAGTGTTGGGGAAGGAGGAGGATAGACAAGAGGAGGGGATGGATTGTTAGAGGAGGGGGAAGATGTGGAGGTGAAGGAGGGGTGGGAGGACGTGGTGGTGAGGGAGGAATTGGAGGGGGAAGAGAGGGAGCGAGAGGGGGAGGAGAGAGAGGAAGAGTGGGATGGAGGTGGAGGAGTAGGGATTGAACACTAGAATTAATGCATAAATGATATTGTGTGCTTGGAATGTATATGTGTAGGGGTTAAATAACGATTTGGTAAAAAGTATTTAACATGGTGTTGATTCAAAATTTAGACATCATGGAATGTAGCTCTAACCAATGAATGACCAGATGGAATTCTAAAAGGGCATTGAGTGTGGATGGAATTTGCAGAATAAAGACTTGAGAATATGTGAAGAATATTTCCCGGTGAGCACTCATGTGCAATTAGGAAAAAGAGAATGATCTAGTTTAGAAAGCAGTGGATATTGTAGAAGCAATGATTGTCTGTACAGAGAATCGTAAGGTCTTCCTTCATATCTATCTTTGTCAGAGAATCTCTGACTTGGAATAAAGAAGAATGATTTACCTTATGATAGGTGGGATAACAGAGAAGAAAGGTACCACTAAGGGACATATATATGCTCAAATATTTATCTTTAGAGCTAGTTGTCCTATCAGTAATAGGAGGAAAAGAACAACAATGAAATAATTTGAAACAATTATGTATCAATTTAGACACATACAAAGAATAAAATGGTGAGTCACACATATGTTTGGTAGGGTACTAAATTATCTTATTTAATGCTTGAAGTAGTAATGTGTAAGACAAGAAAGGTTGGGAGTTCTCATTCATTAGGAATTTAATAACCCTTGAAGGGGAAGGGACATGAGTATGTGGAGAGAAGCTAGAGAAAATAGTGAAGGATAGTATAAGAACTCTTAATAGGACAACCATTGCTCCAAAGTCAAGAAGATTATAAATTCTTGAAGGTAACAAATATCCATCTTGTGGAAAAATGTGAAGAAACTAGTGAACACGAGCATTAAATTATATCATAGATGATATATAAAATAATTAAGTGAGTAGAAATTAAGAAGAACGTGAGATATTTTTTAATAAAACTAAAATATGGAGAATAAAAATAAATAATAAATTTGAAGCTCATTGAAATTTGACATGTTGTGAGACTCTATGAGATTGTATTGATGGCAATCATCAAAGCTAAGGGTGTGTACTTTTCATGATATTTTTTTTTTGAAATGATGAAAGGAAATTTACGATGCATGGATCTTCAATCACTCAGAACAAAGACTTGTTTACTTCCACCTTTATAAGATAAGTATGCACCCTCGTTATTTTTAGTTAAATCTTAATTTAAAACTAAAAACCTAAATTTGAAACTCATTTGGCCACTTTTAATTAATCCTTAATTTAAGTCTCAAAACCTCAATTTGAAACTCATTAGCGCACTATGTTAGTTATTCTTTAACACTATGTTAGTTATTCTTTAACAGGTGGATTGCATTGCAATTCTATTACATTATAATTTTGCAATAAGAGTTGTATGGTACATGGGCTAAAGTCTCATAGGAAACTTCACCTCAATCAGAAACTCAAAACCTAGATTTGAAACTCTTTCGTGCACTATGAGAGCTATTCTTTCACTATTGTTATGCATTGCAATTCTATTGCATTACAATTTTTCAAAAAGAGTTGTAGCGTACATTAGCTAAATTCTAATAAAAAAACTTCAACAAAAGCCATTTGGAAAAAACATAAGACCATTGCTACATGTAGTTTTAACATTTCTATATGTAATTAAAAATACATATCAATAATAGTAAATATATATTTTTAATATAAACTAAATTTTATAAAATCTATATAGAGTTTGAGAAATACAACATTCACTAATATTTACATATTCAAAAAAAAAAATGAACCAAGGTTAATTGTGAATGTTGTGTGATAATTATATTAAAGCATAATATAACCTTAATTAATCACAAGTTGAAGCCATATAATATAATAACAAATGTTCTTAATTTTGGGAAAACTATAAGAACTTTTGTAAATATTGATCAATGGTTAAAGTTTTGATTTCATTTATACGGTTTTTTTTTTGTGATTGTTTAAATTAATTAATTTATTTGTCTAAACTTTATTTTATATTAAATTTTATATTTAACCAACTTACAGTGTTCACAACAGATCCGCGTGGGGGCAAAATATATCTCAGGCAGAAGATTTCTTCTCACATGCGGAATCCCCTGCGTCAAGAGGCGGAAGACTCAAAAGACTCTGGCCCCAAGCTGCTCCAAAAATCTTCTAAAGATTCCTCTGCCGCCTTTCAGATTCAAATAGCACAGATCTCTGGCAAAACCGTCATGCAATGGGTAAATCCAACAGATCTGGTACAAAATCTCAAAGCTAATCTGGAGCATAGGCTTGGGATTCCCTCAGCCCTTCAGAGACTTATCTTTCAAGGTAAACAGCTCGAAGATTCTCTTCCTCTCTCTTCTTACAGCTTAAAGAGAAACAGCTCTCTAGTGTTCTCCTTTCGTTTGAGAGGAGGAGCTACAGGGCAATCCTCTTCTGCTCCTCCAAACTCCTACAAAGCTGCAGTCTGCCCTGAGATGTCAGCAACCCCGGAACCTCCCAAACCCAAGCCTTTTTTGGTTGACAAATTGTAGGAAGTTCCCTCTGTTGAGATCTCCTACCGTGATCTTGCAGACGACACCCAAAAATTCGCTGAAAGGGCCATCATCTGTAGATTCAGTGGGCTCTGGTCGCGCTCTCAGGATCTTTATGACTCGATCAAGGACAACTGGACTGACCGTTGCAAGGTTTATTTCTGTGCAAAGGGATATTTTATAGTGTTGTTCGATGACCTCGAGCACTGCTACAATGGCCTGGACGAAGGCCCTTGGTTCATGGGTTCAGCTGGCCTCTTCCTAACTCCATGGTTTCCAGACTTTGACCCAGCTTCAGCAGTCATCACTAAAGCCCCTGTTTGGATCAGACTCCCAAATCTCCCAGTTCACCTATGGCGCACAGAAGTATATAGGCAAATAGGCAATGCCTTGGGTCACTTTGTAACGGGAGATTACGAGAGAGAGAGGCAAGGGCTCTATACATATGCCAGAGTTTGTGTGGAGCTTGATTTAAGCAAGGGATTGTCAGAATACATCAATCTCAAGATCAAGGACTCTGTCTGGACCCAGTATATAGAGTACGAAAACACTGCCTTCCGATGCCGCCATTGTCACCTAACAGGGCACCTGCATAACTCCTGCCCATCGCTGTCAGCAAGAACGAAAAGGGGCCTCTTCACTCATTCCAAGCCCAAGCGGTGGGCTCCCTGTCCACCGCTGCCAACTGGAAGCTCCAGCTCCCCAAGTATAGAAAAGGAAGAAAGCGAGTCAGAACCAGATCAGACGTCTCAGCCGATGGATTCGCCCCCGGACAATATGGGGCACACCCATGTCACAGCTAGCTCCCAGAAACGCCCCCATGAGACTTCATCCTCCGAATCAGAGAAGGATTCCCTGGAGATAGAGAATTCTAGTCTTCAAGTTGTCATAGCCCATTCTCCCCATGATGGCTGGACAAAAGTTAACAAAAAGAAAGGGAAAAAACATTGTGGTGTAGTTACTGACCCGCTGGGGTAATAGCCTGATAGTCAGTCTTTTCTTTCGAATCTTCTGTTGTAGCTCTGAGATTGTATCCTTCCTCCGAGACCGAGGTTGATGAGTCCATCATTTCTGGTCTATCAGTCTCTTGCTCTTCCTATAGCTCTGTGTTTGTTTCTTTCCTCTGGGACCGAGGTTGATGAATCCATCATTTCCGGTCTGCGGGTTTTTTTGCTTTTCCTGTGCGTAATATATTTTACTTAATAGATTTAGCCTTTACCGAGAAAAAAATAAAAATAATATTTGCTAAGAATTCTCAGCCTAGGAGATATTTTCTACTTAATACTAGATATAAAACTTCCCCTTTTCTTTGATGTAATGAAGAATATAAGGGATGGCGGCTGGTGGAATGAAGAAAATAAGAGATGATGACTAGGGTGTGCATGGGCTACAAGAAATGAGGTGAAAGGAATTGGAATTTGCCACTTTCACCTTCATCTACTTGCCATTGGTGGTGAATCCCTCATTTAATCTTTACATCAAGTTATTTTTCCTTCCTGTCCATTGATTCTCTAATAGAAAAATACTTATCAAATTACTTCTCTTCAAATAGGTTTTTCAACTCCTTGTTGTCTAACTATTATACTAATTATTGTATTTTCTTCTTCAATAAAAATTCTAAGATGTGTTGATCAATACACAATTTTTTGAACTTCCAGAAAATGTGCAATGAGATTGACTAGAAGACAAAATATGTAATGAACTCTAATTTCCTATATGATAAAAAAATCGATTAACAAAAACTCATATAAAGCAACAACTTTCAAGTTCAAAAATATAGCCCACAAATAAAAATGTTCATTACTTAGTATAACATGTTACAAAATAAGTATCATTAAAGGATTTAACCTTCAAAAATGATAATACACTAAACAGTCTCCTGTCCTCCACTAATTACATGTATTTCTCCTCTAGCCTTTCCCTCAAAAGTATAATTTTTTTAATGGAATGTTGTTCCCATGACAAAAGATCACGTACAATGAACACATAGGAAGCTAGTGCATGTGTAATGTTTCCATACAAATACCCAAGTACAGCATATTTCCCTTTCCTAATAAATATTTTGAAATAAAATACAGGATAAATAGTGGATTCCCTAAAATGTGAAGAAGCTTAGGTCATGTAAGAAAGTGAACTCGAAAGAAAGTTTTTTTCCTTAAACCATTAGATGTATAAAAAAGTAATAATAGTTAAGAAAAATATGTGGAATACCCAAAGAATAAACAAATCCATATATGATTCCTAATACCCTACATTTCTCAAGTAAACATAAACAAGAACAACATAAGTCTTCTTATTCAAGAAACAATGTTAACTTTAACCCAACACTTTTTAAATCAATGATAATTAGATGAAACCAATCATTCCCAAACAAATGGTTCATTGAACAATAATATGAGAACTATAAGTCTTGAAGGGGGTAATAAAACTTTTAGATGCAATAAACACAAAATTTTAATCTTTAAAAAATCTTTCAAATTCTTGGCCAAGGCATCAGATTTAAACGTTAAATAAATTTAATGTAATTGAATGACTATATTAGTGCATTGAGGAAACCTTCCTAAAGGTATTACTTATCATTAGTAGTAGGATATCGTGTATGTGATGAGATATGTCCTCGATTAATGAGGCTGTAGATTTCATTTCCAACAATGGAGAAGAGAGTGACAATTTAATGTTTTAATGTAAGACATGAATTTTAAATTAAATTTCTTATCTCCACCTCCAACACCATCACCTCCTCCTCCTCCTCTACCTCCACCTCCACCTCAACCTCCACCACCACATCCTCGTCCTCGTCCCCATCCACCTCCTCCTCTCCTTGAGCTCCACCTCCACCACCTTTTACTCCTCCTCCTCCACCACCTCAACATCCCTGACCACCTACACCACCACCAGCTCCACCTCTTCTTCCTCCACTACCTCCACCACCTCAACCTTGACCCCCTCCTCCACCTCGACCTCCTCTTCCCCCACGTCAACTGCCACGTCCTCCACCACCTTCGCCTATGCCTATCCCTCCTCATCTACCTCCACTTCCTACACCAACACTTCATCCTCTTCATCCACCTCCACCACCACTTCATCTACATCTACCTCCAACTCCACCTTCATCTGCTCTGCCCCATCCTGCACCTCCACCTCCGCATCTACCACCACCTCAACCCCCTCCTCCTCCTCCTCCACCTCCAGCTCCTCCTCCTCCTAATACACCTCAACCTCCACCTCCTCCTACACCTCCAACTCCACATCCACCTCCTCCCCATCCTCCTCCTCCTCCACCACCTCCATCTTCTCCTCCTCCTCCATCTCCTCCACTGCCCCCTATATCTCCACCACCTCCTACTCCACCACCACCTCAACCTCCACCCTCTCATCCACCTCCTCCTTCTCCTCCTCCACCTCCACCTCCTCCACCTCCACAACCTCCTCCTCCATCTCCACCTCCACCTCCTCCTCCACAAACTCTCCCTCCTATTGTTCCTCCTCTTCTCGCTCTACCTACTCCTCCACAATGACCTCCATTTTTCATACCCTTCACACACAGTTGGGTATCAAGGATTCTGAGCTGCATTTGGTACTCAAATACCACAGCTGCCTACACAGGTACATCTAGGAAGATATGGAGTTTCTAAACATCTCCTTTCTCGGTACGACTTACTGATACGTTATCAAAATCAAACAGATTTTTAAACAAAAGAAGTGAGACTTTGGATCTGCAAATCCGATGACCAAAGGACAAAGGCAAGGCAGGGTGACCCAAGACAACCTATCGAAGCCGCACGAAAACAACAACACCACAAAGTCAAAGAACGACACAGGAAAGTGGTGTGAGCTCCATAAAAGCCCCACTCACAACACAAGTGAGTGCCAGACCAAACAAAAGTTGGTGGCTAAGTTGAAAGCTTCTGAATCATATGCATGTTTCGATCCTGAGTCAGAACCTAACAAGGGGAATGGAAAAGGGAAGAAGATCATTGAAGTGGAGCCCAGTGCCACTGTTTCCACCACCAGTATCCAAAAGAAGGAGTCTGAAGATCTAGAGGAGGGGGAGCACCTTTTCCACTCACAAATGTGGGCGAAGGGTTCACCACTACAATTCATTGTCGATAGTGGCAGCCAAAAAAACCTCATTTCAGTAAAGGTTGTGAAGCCGTTGGGCCTACCGTCTACACCACACTCACAGTCATAAAGTATCTTGTGGCTTCACCAAGGATGAGATCTTCGATTTCACGAGCAGTTTTACCTTCCCTACAACATCAAGTCGTTCACACATGAGGTATTGTGTGATGTTACACCTCTAGATATTTGGGATGTATTATTAGGCCAGCCATAATAATGTAGAAACAACCCCTTATATTATTTACGAAATACATAGAAAGATAAGGGAGAAGCTTGCCCACTTTTACAAGAAATTGAATGCAATTTGAACAATCTCTTAATGACACATGCATTTGATGATGAGTTTAAAATAGAGTCAGCCAAGAAAATGTTGTGCTTACCTTCGAGGGATGAATCCACATTGATAGACATGATATTTTCAAGGGTTGCAGTGTTGTTGAAGCCCTTAGATTCAATGTCTACATAGTAGTAATTATCTGCGAGAATGGTTGCTGCATTGGGAGACGATGCGTTAAACAAATGATGTGACGAGCAACCTTACAGCATAAGTCCATCACTCGATAATGGAACACAAAAGCCAATTCTAGAGAAAGCA